>JAVCKV010565564.1:0-10524 GCA_032274145.1 Herpochondria borealis | reverse complement strand
CCCCAAACCCCAAAACTTCATAATAATTTCAAAAATTAATAAATATTCCATAATTTAAATTAAATTACTTTTTTTTATAATCAACACAAACACAAAACTTCAGACCACAATGTTTACATTTTTTATATATCTTTCTCATCTTTTCATCATTGCTCAACCTTCCACTATAATCCAAAATAGTTTCAGGCTATGTGAATTAATAAGCCTTATTAATAAAAACATTACCACTTTCTTCTTATTTTATAATTTCCTTTTTTTCCTTATCCATTTTGTGCAACATTTGCATTGTATACTAAACAGTAGTTCTTGGCCCAGCAATCATTCCATTAAACCCAGGCCCATTCAAATACTCTTCTGGTTTCCTTGTCAACAAATCATCTTACCTTACTTTGTCAAATCTTTTTCTTTTATTTTTACTTTCTTCTCTGAACATACTCAAGGCATTTGGTACATATATTGTTTGTTTTGAAGTAAAATCAACTTTCTTTTTAATTTGTTTTTCAATAATTCTTTTGAATTGCGATTTTTCATTATAAAAAATATCAAAGTCTCAATTTCCGATATATATTTCATTATCTTATACCAAAATACTTCCAATTTTTTATTATGAAATATTAATTTCAGTTTTATTATCTTTATCTATTATCATTAGTTAAGATTGTGATGACTTATCTTATACAGTTGTGTATAATTTATTATTTTTTTTATATATTTTTGTGAATTCATTTGTATTATTTAAATGATCATATTATTTTAATAATTCTTTGAAATTTCTGATGTCATATATTTTAATTGTATTATCCATTTCTCTGGTTATTATTTAATTATCAACATGCAAAGTATCTGTTACTTTCCCATATTATTTTCTTATTATTTATTTCAAAGGTCTTTTGAATTTATTTCTTTAATCGAATTACTAAATAAATCCTTCTCCAAATAAAATTATTTGATTTTAATTTAAAATTTAAAAGTTTTCTACTTTTATTTTTTTATTTTTATTTTTAAATTTAATAACCTACTTGCAAGTTATCCATCTTTCCACCCCAAACCTCCTCACATTCATATTCCAAATCCTCAAAGTTCCATCATCAGAACAAGTATAGCAAATATCATTATCTAATTTATCAAATTCTCCCTTATTGACTCTATAAGTATGTCCTTTAGTATAATAAAGATCTTTAATATACATATCTCCTTTGATAAATTAATCCAGAAGTTTCCCATTCCTATTGTATATAACTGGCTAGGCCCCTCCAGAACAAACCAACAATTTGTCTCCCTTGCAACTAAATGATAAGGAAGTTATTATTTATTAATCAAAATGATCTGTTTTTATTTCAGGTAAAAATCAAGAATCCATTTTTTATAAATTCCAAAACAAAACTTATCCATCTTGCCCTCCAGTACATAGTATCTATTTATATCTGTCAATTACAATACTATTGATTTATTTAGTATTGTTTTTCATTTTAATTCATTAATAATCTTACATTACATTAAAAAAACCAATCAATAAATAAAATACTAAAATATAAAGAGAGATATCAAATTATCCTAATACCCTTTTAAATATTTTATTTTATTAAAATGTTATAATATTTATTATTCCTTCTTTAAATCTGATACAGATTATCAATTCCAAAATTTTTATCAATAAAAAATAAACAAACAAACAACCAAACAACCTTCCTTCTTTTAATTCAATTCTTCAAAATTTAAAAAATAAAAAATAATCAATTAAATTCCAAATAAAAAAACATTTTATATTTAATAAACAAAAAAATGAAACTTAGCAAAAATAGCACTTCTCATACAAGTCTATTTAAATAGAAATATGAAGTGTTGAGTACAGTCTGTTCGAAAGAGAAAAAGAATAGCTTTTTAGTCAAAAATTGAACTTCCAAAAAGATTTACTTCGCAAGGGAGTTTTTCCTGGACAATTTAAAAGACAACCAGATATTCGATCTTCTAAATAAAATTAAATTGGCCAAAAAAATCAAAGAAAATTGTTTGGTGAACTACGTAGCCTCTTACATAGAACAGGACAAACTAATCGTCATCTTCGAGAGACAAAAGATCTCTCTCTAAAAAGTACTGAAGACTTTATTTCCCCAAGGCATCAAAGACTACGAGTTAATAAAGGTTTTGTTGGCGCAAATTTCCAAGGCCATTTTTTATTTGAATGATTTGAAAATTGCACTAGTCAATTTATCAGTTCATTAAATATTTTTTTCGCAAGACAATTCTATTACCATTGACTTTTTCCCGATCTTTCAGAAAAAAGTGAAAAAAGAAGAGCTGGAAGGAACGGCTTGCTCTTTGGCTCCGGAATTTTTTGGGGATGAAAATGTCGACTGTCAGGTCGATGTTTATTCTTTCGGAATTTTGGCTCACTAAATGATTTCAGGGCATCAGTTGTTTGCGGATTTGACTTTGTTTTAAGTAATTGAAGAGAAGGAGAAGGAGTTCCAGTTGGAGAAGAAAGAGTTTAGGGAAGTCAATCGGTATCTAACTGGGATGATTAATAAGTGTTTGAGGAAGAGGGAGAGCAGGATTTGTATCAAAGATGTTGTGAAGTATTTTAAATGTCACAAACCAAAAAATTCATTGTAATAAATCTAGACTAAGATATTGAAGAGAATGAAAGGTGTTTCTTATAGAGAAAATCTTACAGAATCACCATTTTCTATTTTTTAATTCGAAAATGGGAAAAATAATTAAATTTGAAACATTTAATAAAAAATATTGATTTTATTTGGTTTGTTTTAGAAATTTTTTAATTAAAAGTTTTCCAATTGTTCAGATTTTATTTAATTTTTGATTAAAATTTTAAAAAATTTGGTTTTTGAGAGATAAAATTTAATTTGGTGACTTAAATGGTTTCTTTTTGATTTCAAACAATTTTCACATTCCTTCTTATGATCGTCGAATCATTGATGATTTAAAAAGGTATTGTCTAAATAATTGTTTCCTTGTTTTTATGAAATCAAAGAATCACTATTTCATTTTAGTTAGTTTTAAATTTCTATTCCCCATTTTCGGTTTCCCATTTCAATTTTCCATCTAAAATTTAAATTTAAATTGAAAAAAACTAAATTAAATATTAATTTCTTCAAAAAAGAGGATTGAAATTACAAATGATATATAAACTAATCACTTTATTGTCTGTTCAGTCATTAATATTGACCGACAGCAGCAACCAATTCGGATAAAGCAGCGGAACATCATAAGCTGATATGTAAGCATTGATGACTAATGCAGAAATAAGGACTGAAAACGTATCAGTCAAACCAAGAATAATCACAGAGAGAGTATCAGCCAAACCAAGAGTGATCACAGAGAGAGTAGTTGGTGCACCAAGGATAATAACTGAGCAAGTGATTGAGCCAACCAGGCAGAGAATCATCATCCAGCCTTCCATCACCAGAATCACAGAGAACCTCGTCCCTCAATTCAATAAACTCCAAGACAGGTTAGATGTCAGAGACCCTGTCACCAGAACCACCCAATTCCAATAGCAAAACAGACAAAGAAACGTATAGGTAGAAGGAGATTTAATCAACAACAGAACCTATATCCAACCAACAGTCAACAGAATCACCGAGAGTATCAGAGTAAGACCTGCTCAAGATATCAGAAGAACCCTTCCTGCCATCAACAGACCAACCAAGTACCAAAACAACGCTACCCCAAGATCTTACACCCTTCCTGCCGACCAGTACATCACCCAGACCTACATCCAACCAATCGAACAAAAAGAATAGGTCAACATCAACTGGACCACTCTTCCTGACAAAGTAGTCACCAGAGACCCAATCACCAGAGAAGCAGTCATCCAAAGCAAAGACAGAGTCCAAACAATCAATGCTCCAGGAGACATTTACTACAAACAAAGAGTCACAAGACCAACTGTGAATCAAGAGAGAGTTCAAATCCAAGTCCAACAACAGACCCCTACCCAAAAGACCAACGAAGTCATCACCAGACCTGTCATCAGATCTAAGTCTTCCGCAGTCAGACACCAACACGTTCCTTATGACGTCGAGCAGTAGAGACTAGTAGGAGTTCCTACACCTGTTAAGTATGACGTTCCTATTTACAGATATGAATATGTTCCTACTGAAGAACCTTGCGACCCTTGTTGTTGTGGAGGAAGTAAAGGATTGGGAATTGATAAGATTGTCAACTCTACCAATGTTAATTTCTATAAGGGAGGAAAGATTGTCAGAGGAAATGGGGCTGGATAAGGTATGCCTAGACCTTCTGGAAGTAGTTCTGGAAAAGGAAAGAATTGGAATGATGTTTTGGATAAGTTCTCTAGTAAGTATGGAGATGCTACTTTTATTAGAAATTAGATGCCAGGATCCAAAAATGCTATTAAATTAAGCGAATTGTTCGCTGGAGAGTAGAAACAAAAATACCAAAAGAAACATAGCATCAGCAAGTACTATGATGATGAAGAGAAGAATTACGAAGGAGACATGGATTGGGATAGCAGCAGTAGCTCTTCTCAAAAACATCACAACCATCACGACCACAATGGACCTTATGGACCAGAGAATAGTCAACCTGTCTTCTTAGCTGAACCAAAGACTCATGGACCTTTCCCTCACATGAAAAGACATTAATGATTTTAATTACTTTAATAAACATTTTAATATTTTTTAATTTTAGTATTATGGAAAAATCTGTTTTGGAAATTTTTAGAGAGAATTAAGGGAAGTTGAAGATGGAGAGAGGGATGTTTTATGAGAAATTGATTGGAAGATGCCTGAAAGGGAAGCAGGTGATGGGAAAGGAGTATGATAGGGAATTGCTTGTTAATTGAATTTTGGGGGAGAAGAGGGAGGATGGGGTGATTGAGGTGGTGAAGAGGAAAAATGTCATTAGTCATTGGTTTGTTAATAAGAATTTATTAGAAGAGTAGTAAGATGAGAGATTTGTTTGACTTTTTGATTGAGAGGGTGTTGTTTGGGAAGGGGAAGTTACAGAGGGGAAATGTTGTTTTGATGATTCTTTTTGATATGTATGAGGAAAAGGATAATTATAAATTGGATATTGGGAGGTTGTAGTAAAATAAAAAATTAATTAATATAAGGAAGGATAAATTATTTTGTTCTCTTTTCAATAAAAGTAAGTGTTTTTTTATTCTAAAATTAAGAAGAATTAAGAAATTAATTTTAAAGTAATTTTTTTTAGTCGAATTAAAAAACTGAAATTTCTGAAAATTTTTCAATTTTTAATGAAAATATAAAAATTAAATTAAAAGAATTAAAAATGAAAGAAATTTTAGTAAATTCAGAAAAAAAAATAAAGTAAACAAAATACAATGATTTATTTCAACTACCTGGACTAATAAGTAAATAAAGAGAGAGGAAATTCTGGGATTAGGGTAAGGAAATTAAATCAGTGAATGATTTTTATATTTACGATATTAAATTCGATCATTTAAAATTACAGGAATAATAAGTATTGAATTATAAAAAACAGAACCTAAAATAATATAATTAAAAATAATTAATCAATCAATTGATACCTTGCCTGTAAGGTTATTATAGTGAACTAATATAAATAAATAATTATGAAAGTAAAATGCAAGAAATTGTTTTTGCAACTGATTTCATTAGTTTCGAATTAATCAGAAATATTATCAAATAATATTCAATACATTTGAATGAATATTTGTATTTTTATAAATTATCTCAATAACTTTCTTTAAAAAGTCAAATGAATAGTTATTTTGATAATAATATTATAATTAGTTTGTTTAGAGAAATGGAAAGTTATATTGGGTATAATGTTATTGAATTGCAAAAAATAGAATCTTTTATTAAATATATTCAATAATCCAAAATATTTATGAAGGAAATTATTTTATTCAACAATATTATTCATAATTTTTATAAATAAAATTAAAATATTTTGGATTATTTTTAGGAAAAATATAATTAATAAATAGGATACCAATTTCTTCAATTGATTTTGGAAAAGACATTTATTTTGATTTTGAAATCAGCAATGAGAATGATCGAGAATATTTCATTTAAAAATACTTCTTTATCTATTTTAAACAGCAATTTAAATATTCAATATAAAAAAGATTAAAATTTTGATTATGTTGTTTTGAAATGTCCTTTGATTTTTTAATATTTTATTAAGTAAGTTTTGTAAATTAAATAAAATTATAAATTTATTATGGATTCTGATGAGGAGTTGTATTGAATTTGTTTATCTTTAGAAATGGAACTTTTTGATAATTTTTAGATCTAAAATTATTTATTTGACAAAAATTATTAAATTTTAAAATAAAAAACAATTAGTTTGAATAATGTAATAAAAAATAGATTATTAATTAAACATAAATAAAGAATATAAAATTAATTAAATAGAAATAGAAAAGTTATTTTAAATAAAATTCAGTTAATTAAATATAATAGGGACTTGATTTAATAAAAATAAATTAATAAAATTAATTTCAAATAGAATTAGAAATTTTTAGAATTTTAAATAAAATAATAAAAATAATTCTCATAAAATTTCAATAAATTCGACAAATTAATCATGAAAAAATTATTAGTAGAAAACTAAATCAACAACATGGAAGATTATTTCCAAAAAAGATTCAACAAAACAATGAGTCAATACAATACAGAAATAATAAAAGTGAAAAAAATATTACAATAAAATTACAATAAAGATTTTTAAGGAAAGGAATTAATCCAAATAATAGAAAACTACAAATATGATATTGATAACTATCATGTGAATTTGAATGATATGGAAAAAGATATCATAAACGAGATAGATTAATTACAAATTAAAAATTTTGATGATTTCATTAAAATTGAATTAAGTGATTTGCAATAACATAAATTAAAAAATCCCAATCAATTAATTTTGTTTCAAGATTCAATAAAAATTTTACTAAATTTTCAAAGTCAAATTCTAAATAAAGTATTGATATATGTTTTTATAGAAGAGTACTAAATTTAGAATGAATTGCTTTATATGAAAAATATTTTTTTTGGTAAAAGAGGAGACTTGTTGTCTTAATTAGCAAATTAGTTATTTAAAAATGATGGAATGTTAAAAATCAGAAATTTCTATCAAATTGATTATATTGTAAGTAATATATTCAAAACTTTATCAGAAAAAGAAATTAATTTCAAAATCAAATTCGTAAATCCTAATGAACAAGTAAATTTTATTGACTTCAAATTCGAATAGCATTTAAAAATATAAGGAAATTATAAAGTTCCTTTAAATTTATTTTTTAATGATCAAATTTTATAAAAACAATTGGAAATCTTATTTAATATTTTAGTTGTAAAAAAAATAAACCACATTTCCAATAAAAACTTTTTATTAATAAAAAAATTATTCAAAATAAAATAAAATAAAAACATAAATTTATTATTCCTGACAAATATTAAAATCCTAAATAATTTCCTATACATTTATCAGAATTACATATTCGAATATGTCATTGAAGGAGGCTTTAATAAATTGTTAAAATAAATTAACGAATCTTAATCTTTTAATAATATCTACAAGCATTATACTGATTTTATTTGTCTTGTTTTTTAAGAAATGTTTTTAAAAACTGAATAAATTCAAATCAAATCAAATTTGAATTACATTTTCAAAATAACAATAAACTTTTATTCTAATTTGAAAAAATTGACTTTTCTTGAATAAAAAATACCAAAAAATCTAAAAAATTAATTAAAAGAAATAAATAAGTAAATTCTTTTAAAAACGAATTTAATAATTAAAATAATCGAAAGAACCAAAAAGCTGAAAACTTTTAAACTGTGGAATTATAATTAATTAGCCAATTAAATTTCTTAGTGACTTGAAAAACCCTTAATTCTTTTTTCTCAATTTTTTTTTCAATTTCGTTAATTTCAGAGATTTCTACATCAAGTGATCTTCCAGGTTGTCTTTTTGCTCTTCCCTTTGCTTGATATTAATTTTGAACTCATCGATCTTCTATTTAAAAATTTTATTGAAAGATTTATATTTACTTTACATCTTACAAATTTCTCAAAAAGAAGTCACGAAGTCCATATGCCAAATTTCCATTGGGTTGTTGGAAATATTCAGATTTTTATTATTCGGATTCAAAGAAGACTTTAAAAAGAGAATCTGCTATTCTATTCTGAATCTAATTAATTTACGCTCTTTGTTTCATTTGGATGATTTTCAATTTTTTGTTTTCTGAATAATTCTAATTAGAGTAGTAGTCTGAATTTATCTAGTCCAGATTATCATTCGAAGGAAAAAGTCTGATTTGAGTTGAAAATTGAACCCTTTCTCCTTCTTTTTCGAAATCAACACTTTGTTATCTTTTCATTATTAATTAAATTAATTATCAATTTCTAAATGATTCTGAATTATTTCCGTCACCTTTTAGTAAATTTTTTCACTTTCATGAATTTACAAATCTTCTAATTAATCAAGGAAATTTATTTCTTCCAAATAATCAATGAATTCGCTTTTGTTTTTGGAACTATAGTAATCGAAAAGATATTCCAAACAATCTAAACAATGGAGGATTATTTTAATATTATTGAATTATGTTTGGATGATATTTTTTAGAAGAGGTATGAAAGATATTTATTTTATCATTGAATGAGTTTCGTAGTCAAATCTTCTGCATAGATTGCTGAAAATAATTAAAGATTCCATCACAATGCCTTCGTTATCATTCTGGCATAATTGAAGTAATTGTTAAGTAATTTGAATATTTTGGGTAAATAATTTAATTTCTTCATCAATACTCATATTACTTAAAACCCACTGGCACTAACAAACAATTGTACTTTCTTGAAGACTTAAAGTTTTGACAAATTGCTCTACAAAATACAAAGATGCCATTCTGCATAATTTGCTATCTGCATATGAAACGTTTCCTAAAAATTTCAATAAATTTGCTATTTCTTTAATTTTTTATTGTTAAAGAGAATTGGAATAAAATTATTCTAATTTCTCAAAAAAATATTAATTTTCATAATTTTAACAATTAAAAGAATCAGTTGTTGTGGAAAGTGCCAAAATAATATCTGATTGAATCTAAAAATCGTAAGAACTGATAAACTAATTAACCAATTATTAAACAATAATAAATAACTTTTTATTAGTTTTGGATAGTTAATTTTTATTCGAAACCAAATTACACATAATCCAAATAACCAATGAAGAATATTCTTAAGTAAGCGAGCCAGTATCATTAATTTTGACAATCAAGTAATCGACTATCTCCGACTCCATAACCAAATCCCTATAGGCAACCATATCCCCAGAAATATTTCCAATTCCCCACAAAGAAATTTCCGAAATTTTCAAATTATTACTTCACAAATATCCAATAAAAATATTAACAACTCCTTTATTTATTAATATTTTTAATTAATCAGAAGTGCTTCCACACAAATTAGATAAAATCCAACCAATTTCTTCTTAAATAGAAAGATTCTCATTGTCGCTATTTTGGATAATTATATCAAATTGTTTGCTTTCTAAAATTTTTTAATTCACAGTGTAGTCTTCTAATTGGGAAAGAAGTTTTATTTGTTTCAAATTAAAAAGCAAATCAGAATCACTTTATAATCCCAAGAGAAAGTCATTTAAATTGTCTTTCAACTTGACAACATTCTCTTCACTGATTTCCATATTTTGTTCACTTTTGATTCTATTCATTTCAATGACTTTTCTTTTCCTTTTATTGGCAATTTTGTTCTTCAGTTGTTTACTGAGCTTTTCTTTAATATCCTTTTGGAATTGGTTTCCAATTTACATTAATTAAATTAAAATAAAACGAAATGAATCAATAATTATCATATATAATAAATTAACAAAATCACACCTTTTTTGTCCTTAAAGAGACTAGAATTGCATCAATATCTTTTTAAACCAAAGAGACTTCCTTTTTTTTGAATAAAATTTTGGTTTTTTTCAAAGAATATTCGAACTCTGCTCTTACTTTTTCTTCTTCCAAAATTCCTTGCTTGCAATTCATCTGATCGAATTGCAGACTGGGAGATGTATCTTAAGACATGCCTTATTAACTTACAAGTTGAGCTGCTTCTCGTTCTGTTATCGAAGCTTTCTCTTTCGATTTCATTTTTGTGGAAAATGTCATCTAAAATTCCTTCTGCTTGTTATAAAACTCTTTTGTTCTGTTAGAGGAGGTTGTTTTTCAGGCACTTCAAAGGAATGTTGCATGATAGTATTTAATTATTATATAAGATAGGCTTTAAAAAGGTTTAATTAAAAATAAATCGTCTTTCAAAAATTTAATTATCTGTATTTGTGGAATCCTATTATTGGAGCTAGTTCTCTGAAACACTTTCTGCACATATAGAGGTCGTATTTTTGGATTACTCCAGTAGCATTGGTACATACTCTGCATTTTCTTAATCCTTTTCCGGAATTTTGGGGATGGGTTTTGTATAGTTTATTGGGCATGATATTTGCTCTTTATAATTTAATATTTTAATTTTAGATTAACGAGGAATCAGA
>JAVCKV010565542.1:0-10528 GCA_032274145.1 Herpochondria borealis | reverse complement strand
CACCAATACTGATGACAATGCCTTTGAAGACATTGCAAGTCACGCCAGCTACTGTGTACTCCAAAGTGAACTGAGCAAGGATGCCGTTGGGGAACAAGTAGGAAAAGCGGCCAAACACACCACCCGCTGGATCGACGATGCCTCTGCCTTTGTCTTGCAAAAAGCCATGGACAAAATATGTCTCAAGCTGGCTGCCGACCGCAGTGGAGTTGATCGAGATGAAGCATCCACATGGATACGATGGATCAAATCGACACCGACGCCACTGATTGTTGACCTATCCCGTGACTTGTGGCAAGTATCGCGTGAGACGATATCTGACAAACAGCTGGAACAGATTGGTAGCAAGCGCGACGAGTTTGAGAGTCGCTTGGGATGTCGCCTGATATTGTTGCCGTCCGGAGCCACCATGACGGAGCCCCTCACCGAGCCTCCCGCCAGCATTGTCTACGGCAAACTCTTGTACGGTGGTGTCACACGGTATCGAGTCTTGACATCCAGCAACTCGAATCGTCCGCCACGTCGGGCCGGGGAACGTACCGAAGTGAAAACAAGTATTCAGGACAATATACCCGCATGGCTCATGTATGGTGGACCCGATCGAAACTATGAAGCCATGGATATGGGAGCGGCAGCCGTGTTGGAGATGGTCTTGATGCGACGAGGTACCACTGTACCAGAGATACCAACGAGTGCTGACATGACTTTGAATCGCATTGCGTGGCAGCCACAAAAGATGTTTTCGTATGTACAAGACGATGATAACAACGATGGCTCGGATGATGACACTGCACTATTGGGAAGTGTTGCGGCGGCTCTCTCCGGAAAGTCACGAAACGAAGCCTTCAAAGCAGATTTTCAATCCAGTGTGGGAGGCTTGCAACCCCAAATCGACTCGATTGTTCGTCGCGTCTTGGATGGGCGAGTCATTCGTCCTGCTCATGTGGTCGACAATGCAGCTGCTGCGGAAGGTGAAGATGAAACCACTGCTGCTTTAGCTTCGGCGTCTGCAGATGCCGAAGAGCTGGCGCTACTAGGACTCACACCAGTCCGAGGACTCTTGTTATATGGTCCACCCGGCTGCGGCAAAACAGCCTTGGCCCGCGAAATCTCGCGGGCCCTGCAAGCTCGAGCGCCGAAAATTGTGTCGGCACCAGAACTGTTGGATCGATGGGTGGGTGGATCCGAACGACTTGTACGACAGCTCTTTGTGGATGCAGAAGCAGAACTTGCGGCCTGCAATGGTGATGCCACCAAGAGTGCGCTTCATGTCGTTGTCATTGATGAAATTGATGCAGTCTTTCGGAAACGATCAGGCGGTGAGGACAGTGGCGAAGCAACAAGGGCGTCAGCTGTCAACCAGATCCTCGCCAAGTTAGACGGAGTCAACGCAATTCCCAACGTGCTAATGATTGGAATGACAAACAGGCGAGAGTTGCTCGACGAAGCCCTCCTGCGTCCTGGAAGACTGGAGGTGCAGGTCGAAATTCCACTTCCAGACAAGGAAGGCAGGCGAGAGATCTCGCGCATTCATTTCAAAGCACTGCGAGAACGAGGTCGCCTGAGCATGCCACTATGTTGCGCCCTTGAAGGTGTTGCAAGTGTCAACAGTCTCGACGAAAAAGGTGCGGCGCTGCCGGCCGACGAAGAATCAAGCAGTTTTCGACAAGCTGTGAAGCGATTAATACCCGATGCTGTAAAGCCAACCTATGACCTTGCAGTTGCTACCGCTGGATTCTCAGGAGCTGACATTGCAGGTTTAGTAAGATGTGCAGGTTCTTTGGCACTGTCCCGCGCACGGAAGGACGGCAATGGGGTCGAAGGACTTCTCATCACGCTTGAAGATGTCAAGGAGGCTTTGAAGGAGGTTAAGAAATAGCTCCAAGTTTGCAACGTATGATAGGTTTTAGTTCTGTTCATCCAGTGCGTTTCAGTTTCACGCGAGGATTCGACTGGCAACTCTGCTCTACCTGTTTCTTCTTTGCTCTTCTATCTGTAACACAGAACAATAGTACAAGCAAGCGAGGCACAGCACTCAGACATTGACACAGTAAACCATATACAGTAGACAGTACGACGACGAACGATAAACGACAACCATCTTCATCTCCAACCTTGCTCCAACATCGTATCGCCATTGCCTTTTTGTTTGTTCTGGACCTTGTAATACTGAGAATCGAAGTAGTTGCCCAAGAACGTAATCATTTTAATTAATTGCACGAAGCGAAATGGCAGAACGATCGTCGAGTAAATCATCGTCCAACGTGAGTTTCAACCTACCTTGCACAGCATTTCACGTTTCAAATCAGGTAACTCACACAAGCACTTTCTCCTCTCACCAGTCTCGTCTACCACCAGAGGTGAATCGTATCTTGTACGTGCGAAATCTTCCCTTCTCCATTACAGCAGAAGAGCTGTATGCAGTCTTTGGGAAATATGGGGCAGTCTTTCAAATTCGATTGGGTGACAAAAACAAGGATACGAAGGGGACAGCCTTTGTCGTCTATGAAGATATTTACGACGCCAAGGCAGCCGTAGACCACTTGAGTGGATTCAATATAGGTGGTAGATATCTTGTGGTACTATACTATCAACCAGCCAAGTTTCAGAAGCGACAAGAAGCTGAAGAGAAACAACAAGAAATTATTGAGCTTCGAAAGCAAATTCAGCAGAAGAAGGCAGCGCTTGCAAAGAAATGATAAGCTGCATTGGGCTCTGAAGTATGCTAACTTAGTCTCTAATATGCTCTAATGATTTCAGTCAAATTCGTCTGTCAGTCCAAGAAAATGGTCCCAGCTTATCCATTTGCCAAGACCTCCATAATACTCATCAGGTCTGGCTGGTATATATGCATTCCTCTTTTCACCCATGTCTATCCACTCCTTCCTGAGGATTCAGCGCATCGCGATGGTACCAGGCACAAGTGAGAAAACAACGAGGACACACAACATGTATAGCAAGGCGTATTACACGCACGAAGGCGACTCCTTACCACTCCTCCTCCGATTCCCAACGATGCCATGCAGCAACCCACTTTCGGCACTCATTGTACGGAAGATGACGAGGCTTTGCCTTGAGAAACCTTTGAGTGTTCGCCTCCTCTAGCTTCAGTTTCGCAACCCTCCAACCCAAGTCCTCGATGATGCTCCCAGAACTATCATCATCTTCGTTTTCAAACTCATCACCAAATAGCGTTTCTTCGCCGTCCTTCACCATGAAGAACGCTGGACTCCTTCTTCGCCCTATATTACTTTTGAGTCCTCCAAAACCTTCCACTGACATGACAAACATTGAGACAACAACGACGACAACAAAGAACGTGTGGTTTATTCTTCGATTCCAAGGGCTTTGAGCACCTGAAACTGGCATAGCTCCATTTCGAAGTCTTCTATATTTCTCTCTTTCTCCAGGATTTGCACAACAAACGTTTCGAGACCTCCGCCGACTCGTTTGCAATCCTGGAAGCCGCATACTTCGAACCTGACTGCGGTGGCGGTGGCGGTGGTCTGACGAGGACTCCTCGTTGGAGTAATCTACGGGACTGCAGTCGAAGTCACTGCCAAGAGGAGGAGAATCAAACTGCATCATGGCATGGCGAGGCGAGGCTCTTTTGCTTCAGTTCTGCTCGGATTCGATACAAACAACAATGGTCGAATGGAGATGATTGCTTGTGTGGATGATGGAACGTCACATTGCGAGAAAGAAAAATGACGTGTTGCAGTGAAGATTCAAAAACACCCACGAGCGATCTTATAAACTGTTACTTGTACCCAGTTCCGTACTTCGTAGATGTAATTTGTACACTACTGTCACTCACGGAGGACGCATAGGGGTACATAGATTCTAGTTCTGCGCCAGAATAAGTATCTTTTTATGATCTACTGCTGACCAACATACCTGCATGTGAGGGAGTGGTGCTACTACAACAAGTGATCAGGTATAATAACTGACTAAATTGAAACATCGGAGAGGAGAGCCTCCAATGGTCATTGTCAGAGAGAGACGCTGGGGTATCCTTTTGGGGTTCCGATGCGCATTGACACCTTCAACATCGCGCGCTAAAAGGAGTTCCTGAGAAATCCTCATCTCCGCGATCTTTTCTTTGTCGTTCATTCAACATCTGGCGAGCTTCAAAACTTTTGGAAGAGAGAACATACGATCAACGCACTCTACTACTCATGAAGGTCACCTCATCGTTTCTTCTGGGTTTCTTGTTGGCTCCGACAAGCGCCATCAGAGCCGACGCGACCCTTCGTGTGCGGGGTGGAGCAACTATCACTCCAAAAGCCTTGGCAAAGGTGTATGCGGGGTTCTACGGTCTGAACGGTATCACTGCCATGCCTGCACCAGAAAGTGCAGGTGACTTTGGTACAGAACTCCAGGAAGGTACGACGGATTACGTAATCTTTGAAAATATGGGGGCGACATCGCTTGGCTACGCAATCATGGTGTACTTGGCAACAACGCAAGAGAAGACCCTTGCTACAGCCAAGATTGTCGCGTATAGTGGCTTGCCCTGCACGTATGTAACATACAAGAATATGCTAAAGGGTGTGAGCAGCAAGCTGAGTGGCGCAAGGTTGCCTGGCGTGATTCAAACAATCTTCATGGTGGCATGTGTCTACGCAATCTTTGCTGGAAAGGGTGATACACAACTGATTGCTGAGATCTTTGCTGTTCTACCCTTGCTACTTGGCATCGTTTCTGTGTTGAATCCAGAAAAGGGAATGCAGTTGGCTGGTGTGGGAACTGCTACTACAAAGTTCGGAAAGGCCGCATTCATCTGGTGGACGGCGCTTTTGGTTGGATGGGGTACCATGTCTCTTCTATTGCTATCGGGTAGAGACGCCATGGAAAGTGTTGGTATAATCGCCGTGCTTGAGACACTGTTCATGATTGATTGTATTTGGATACGCAAGTGGAACGAAGGAGTCGCCCCCTCAGCCAGCAACTACGTATTTTTGGGCATCCCGCTGGTCACGGCTATTGGGATGATTCTCATCAAGTAGGACGATGTGACACTGCTGTATAAGTGTTGTTCTCAGAAGGCAACCTCTGGACGCAAACTACATTCGTAAACTAAGAGGCGAAGCTAAAATTGATAGGAAACTTCACTCGCCATCCTAATAGAAATAGTTCTGGAGAGTCTGACAGTCTGTCCTTCAGTCGCTCTCGACATCAACGCGCATCTCTTTCATGCTGACCATCATCATCTGATCATTCATTCAGTCAAGTCTTTGCCTCTTCCCTTCGTAGAAAAGAGACAAACATTACCCTTTCAACGCAGCCATTCATTCTACACATGTCACCCACCAAGGAAAGCGTTGTTGCGAAGAAAGGAGGACCTGAAGCAGGCACCAGCAACAGCAGCACATGTCAAGGATGTGGCCAATCCTTTCCATCGCGTAACGCGGTGTTTAAACATTTGAAAGATACCAACGGAGCGTGCTTGAACGAAACTGATTTGAAGGATTTCTTGGCGCACCAGAGAAGAACGGCCAAATCACAAAAGACACTGCTGTTGTACGGATATTTGCCGTATCAAGCGACAACGAACGTTTCGTCTTGTTCGTTGCTAAATGTCAGCAACGGACAAGATGCGGGAAGGATATTGATGGAAACGATACAAGCACTGCAAAATGAAAAGGATGGAGTTGTTGTTGTTGACACAAAAGCTGATGCTTCTTCTAATAAGGAATTCGACAAACTCAATCGATCGTATGGCAATGTTTCGAGAAAATCCGATTGCTTAAAACAGGATCCAAACACGGCTGCTATTTCGGAAGTCGTGGCCGTGCGATTGCGTCCATTATTGTCAAACGATAATAATGTAGATGAGTGGCTCGATCAGGTCCAAGAACACCTTGACCTCAAGTATCAGCAACATGATCACTCTATGCATCATACGGTCACACCCATTCGCATCTTGGGACGACTCGACATGCCTGTAGCAGCCTTCAATGCCGAGACTGATATGACGTATCGTCGCATGGAATACATTTTGCCGCTTGAATTCATGACACAGTGCTTGGAGGACAGAGACTTTGCGGAACAAGTCATTGACCAATTGCAAGTCTTTTCGGAAAATCACAAACACGACATTAACCATAAGCACTATGGGTATGGTCACAAGGGCATGCAAGATCATGTGCGACAACACATGGCGAAGCTCAAAAGCGTCATGAAACTGCTGCGCACCATGAATATTGTACCAGCTGGAGCTACTGGCCAGAAGAAGCAGCAGCAGCAGGAGAATGGGCACCGATTCAAGAAAACGAAAATCGACAAGGATAGTGAGCAGCAACATGAGACATCTTCCAATGAAATATCTCAAGACCAGCAAGACGAACTTACTCCTCATGACTGCCCACAACAAAGAAGTCCCAAAAAGAAGAAGATGAAGACGAAGAAGAAGGGTGAGGAAGACAAGCAGTCAGACAAGAAACCGTATATTTACCATCGAAAACGATTCCATAATTTCACCGAAAAAGTCATGGCTCATGAGTTTTTCGCATTTCGTCGATTGGATCGTTTTTACCATCGTGCCACGTTGGAAGTTTCTCCCAAGTCAAAATATGCCGCCCTGTCCATATCGGGAGACTTGTTCCTGATGGGACAAACCCAACGAATTGTTGGCGTCTTTTTAGCGGTTGCTACTGGAATGATCGATGCTGACTTTATCGATTGTGCCTTTGATGCTGACTATCCACATTTGGTACCCACTCCTCCGGCACCGCTTGTGGGCATGATTGCGGCCGAGGCACAGTATGGGTTCATGGAGGGCAAGGCCAAGCTGACCTTGAGCCCTCGAGTGGGCAACCATTGGAAGAAGGGTTTCAATCAAAAGAGTACGCTATTGAGAGTGAAGAACTGGCAGGAAGTCGTGTACAATCATATCGGAAAGAGTTGGGAGGCGAGTGGGAGAGATGACGATGGTCGGCTCATTGCAGAACGCGAGTGGACCGAGAACACGTTGAAGCCTTGGGCAGAGTCCGCAAAGCGGCAACTGGACGATTATCGTTTGTGGAAACAGAACCGATCAGCAGAACAGCTCCAAAATTCCAGCAATTTGGAGAATGGCCCATGCAAAGACAACAATGTTGGGATGACGTCAGCGCTGATCCCTCCCCTTGACTCTGTGGACTCTTCCATCCCAGAAGCATTTGAGAAAGTGTTGAGCTGTCTCCGAGCAGTCGATCAAGGTGGTAACTGGCCAACCACGAATCCAAAGCGACAACTTGTCATGATATCTAAAGCGGAAGGACAAGATGACAGCGATCAACGAGGCGAAGCACTCAACGTGGCTCTGAAGAAAGCCAAGAAACGCAACTCCTCGGAGGAAAGAACCTCCGCATATGCATTTTCAGAAGGTCAAGGAGGAGCCAGCGGAAGCTTCTCCGTCGGATATATGCCCGGTGGAATCAACAAGGAGCCAAAGTCAAACTCCTTATTTCCGGATCTTGTCAAGGCTGCGTTCGAGCTGGAACGGAAACTTTGTCCCAATCGCGAACCAAGTAGTACAATTGCCATCAACAGGAACGCCCAATTCCGGCCCCACACCGACAATGGTGCCGGAGCTGGACAATCGACATCCCTTATTGTTGGTCTAGGCACTTATTCGGGTGGAGCGCTCATGGTGGAAGGGGCCAAGCACGATATTCGTTACAAGGCCATGCAGTTCAATGGCTGGGAAGAACGGCATTGGACCATGCCCTTCAAGGGCGAACGTTATAGTTTGGTTTGGTTCACACCAAAGGGTTGCGAAGGTATGCGAGGCATTGATATAAAAGCTAAACTCTAGAGAGCTACTTGATACTTCAGCATGAGATTTCAATCTCTCGCAACCTAATAATTTGAGGACTGAAATCAGTCCGGTACCGGTATATCCATACCAGTACGGGACTCACTTGAGAGTTTCATTTTCATTTTGTGAGAAGATCCAAACCGCCATGATCCAAACGTGCGATGCGGCTTGATCATCCAGTCGTTCCTCTTGATCATCACCGACCGATCTGAGAAGTTCTTTCCGAACCGAATCAACGTCTTATCTGAAATACAACACAACAGAGCGCTGACACTCATCACTGGTTCTGGACCGACTCTTCGCATTTGGCAATGAGACTATCTTCAAATTATGGACAGAAAGTTGACCCAAGACTGGAATTGGGTCTCCTCCAGCTACCGTTCTTGGTCTTGGATCTGATGGACACTGTCGCTATTGCTGGCAGTATTGGTGAGCCATTCGACGCGTGGTCTACTGTCAACATGAGAGTCGCCCTTGGGCTCTCCGCTGCCGTTGCATTGCTTCCACGGATTTTGTTCTTTGTAGGTGGATGCTCAAGAGAGCGATTTGTTGGTAATGGAGGCTTGGGCTATATCCTGATATTGTCCCTGTGTGAATGCTTGTCCATGATACTACTAGATATTCCCTTTTGGATCTACAAGTTCACCACGACAACGACGAGCAGTGCAACACTCCACTTGGAAGGTGACACAACAACGACGACTTTGTCGCTGCCTGCCTACTTTTGGATTGTGCATCCCTTGCGAGTCGTCATGGGATGCATTCCTTGCTACTTGATTCTCTATCGAGAACACATGACGCGTCGCGAAGAAAAATGCGAGGAGGAAGTGCTACTGCACCAATCCTATCAGGAGTAAGAGCTCCAGGTGTGAAGCAGCGCAGCGCTGTCGAATGCTCCATGCGGAACTCCTCCTCAAGTGATGCCGAGAGTGTTTTTTCCCGGCTCACGATAGGAATGGTTGCAGTCGCGAACTGGCTCCAGGTGTGAAGCAGCGCAGCGCTGTCGAATACTCCATGCGGAACTCCTCCTCAAGTGATGCCGAGAGTGCTTTTCCCCGGCTCACGATAGGAATGATTGCAGTCGCGAACTGGACAAACTATCGGCGCGCTTTTGCTATCGAAGGTCTTTCTGTGTCTACTCTAGTGCATGGATTCGCTGTGATTCGCTGTTCAGTGTCGTGTATCGTACGTGCCGGTAGACTCGCAAATGGAACACAGGCGTCGCCTCCTTCTGCCTTTGAGCTTCTCGGGAAGTTTCGTCGAAGCATTCTCATTCGGCTTTCTCTTGGAAAAGTTAACTTACGACAGTACTATTGAACGTGATACTTGCTTCAGTTTGAAGTAGGTAGAGTGATACAGCAATGTGGAGCTCGGTGAACAGGTGGAACGGGAAGTTGTGTATTGCTCATCGCCAATTTAAATTTGAAAATTTCGCCATGCTATTCCGATTCCCATCTTCCTTGGTGAGGGGCGGGGCAGTTGTGTTGCGTCGAAGAAAGAAGGGACTGCCACGAGGAAGATCTTTGTTCTTGACATGATGTTCGCACCGTTTTTGAGCAGGAGTTTGGCAGCCAAAAAATTGCGCGACCCTGCCGATAAGTTCAATGGCGTTATTCCAGAGGGATCACCCGCGTTCACATCCATACCATACTCAAGGACGTATTGAACAACCTTAGCATTGCCTTCAGCGGCTGTATATCGCAATGCTCGCGAGGCTCTCTTTTTCGCCGTTTGCGTCAGCTCTTTGCTCCAGGAGGCATTTCGCAACTTCGTGTGAGTCACTTTGGGCGGCATGCATCAGCGGCGTCATACCATCAACATCGACACCATACTCTTCTAGCCAACCTTCTGCAGAGTCAACGCCGCCCTGCTTCGCGGAAAAGCCCAGACGACTTCGTGATCAGAAAACCCTATCGGTGCTCTCCCAAATGGCGGGCCCATCAGCAGTTTGGTCACCCATTCCATCCAGTGCTTCTTGTTCACCTCTACGGTGGAAGCAACAGACTCGAGAGCACAATGGGAACGATGACCTCATGGTACACGGCGACACTTCTGGAAAGGTAGATTTGAAGCGACAAGAATCTATGTCTTCATCCAGTCTTGTATGACGTGCAGCAACATACAAACGACAATGGCAGCACACTAACCTCGTCGGGAATATCTTGTCTAGAAAGTGGATGCGTGAAAGAAGTGATTCGATCGAACAACGAGAATAATGGAAGACTTGAACGAGATGTGTTGCGATGCAGTAAGAATGATGTGGTAGGCCAAGTTTCGCGCGTAAGCCACACTGACAGGCGGCTATTTAGCTGGAAGCGCCGACAAATATTCTTACGTTGTATGCTAAGAGATGGATCAAATGTTTCTAAGCGATGTAGTTGCATTGTTTGATATTCAATACAATTTAGCCTACGATCGATAGTCTAATCATGGTGCATCCATCGGTCAAGCGCTGCGCAGTCGTTGCCAAGCTTGGTCAACGTGCGGGGCACCGTCGACATCAACATGTGGCTGCGCGCCATCTTGCGATCTTTCGCGGCATTCCGTACCATTTACGTAGACCGCAGTATCGTACACCCTCGTCGATCTCTCTCTGACGCAGTGAGTGACGTATGTTTGTATTTGCGACAACAGTGGCTGCTCGTAACATGTTGGTTGATCCCAAGTGTGTCTCAAGATGTTGCACTCCGTCCATCGCGGCACTCGGTACATTTATCGTAGACC
>JAVCKV010565531.1:0-10528 GCA_032274145.1 Herpochondria borealis | reverse complement strand
GATGCAAACTTTGTGGGTGTGAAAGTTGGAGATGTAAACGGATCAGCTACGCCTAATCTTACATTAGGAACAGATACAAGAACGATGGTTGGAGATTTAATTTTCAATATCGATGACAAAGATTTGATTGCAGGAGAGCGATACACTGTGAACTTTAATACTAAAGATTTCAATGAAATCTTGGGTTACCAATTCACATTAGAATTCGATCAAAATGCAGTACAATTTATCGATCTTAATGGAGGAGCTTCTAGCAGTGTTGATGAAAGTAACTTTGGTCTTGCACAGCTTGACTATGGTGTTATCACAACTAGTTGGAGTAAAGAATCTCCAGTTACAATGAAAGATAATGAAGTCATGTTTAGTGTAGTATTCGATGCTAAAGAGAATACGACACTTAGTGAAATTCTTTCTGTGAATTCTAGATTTACAATGGAAGAAGGTTACAACAGTGATGGTGAATTATTAGACATTGCGTTGCACTTTAATACTGAAAATGGAATCGTAGTAGCTGAACAATTCAAATTGTATCAGAACACTCCAAATCCATTTAAGGATGCAACAGTAATTGGATTCAATTTACCAACAGCTTCAAATGCAATAGTTAGAATACATGATGTATCAGGTAAAGTATTGAAAGTAATTGATGGTGATTATGCGAAAGGTTATAACACAATAACTGTTAAGCGTAATGAACTTGATGCTACGGGAATATTATACTATACAATAGAGACATCAGATCATACCGCAACGATGAAGATGATCTTAATTGATTAATCTATAATGATATTTCTTGAAAAGCTCCACAGTTATTTAACTGTGGAGCTATCAAGATTATTAAAATAATCATGAGTTGAAATTATAAAATTAATGACAACTTGTAAAATGAAGGTTGACCGAAGAAATTCGGTCAACCTTTTTTTATTTTTATTAAGGGAACTTTTTTTTTGCTTAAAAAGTTCTTCAGGTATGCTAAACTAAAAAGAAATACTTTCCATAAAATATCATTGAATAAATGATGTTCCATTAAAATATTCAAGTAAAAAAAGTAATGCTTTTACATAAAAGTATCAACTATTGTATTTGATTTTTTGAAAAAAAAGAAATCTAAAACTAGGGGCTTAAATGGCTATCGACAATATCTTTAACGATCAGGCACAACTGTAAACAATTGATGAAGTCCTGATTTCCTTTTAATTTTTTTTGAAAGGTTGGAGGTGTTGGACTCGGGTTCGATTCCCGAAAGCTCCACTATTTTTTAAGATTTGCGCAAAAAAAATCCAAGTCTTCACTTTTGAAGACTCAGATTTTTATGTTCAATATCTGGGATTTATATTTTGAATATTTTTAAGCAGTAGCTAACTCAGGTGCTACTGGAAAATCAATAGCAACATCAGTTATATTATGAAGGATATTAGTGACCGTAATGGCACCCGCTGCAACAACTAGATCAACAAGATTCTCTTTGTTATAGCCTGCATCAAAAAAGTTTTGTTTGACCTCATTACTTACTTTACCTCTAGTCTCAGCTATCGCTCTTGAGATTTTAGCTAAAGCATCTAGTTTAGAATCAAAGCTTGCACGACCTTCTCTTAGTTCAAGAATTTGAGCATCGTCAAAGCCGTTCATCTTAGCGATAGCACTGTGAGCTGACTGGCAATATCTGCATTCATTAACTTGACTGATTGCTAAATCGATAACTTCTTTTTCTTTTTTTGAAAATGAAGTGGCAGCTCCTGAAAGACCTAAGAAAGTAGTAAGTGCATTTTCAGAGTGTGCGAATGTAGCATAAAGATTAGGTACAAAACCTAAAGCTTTTTCTAGGCTATCAAAAGTAACTTGGTTAGTTGCTGATACTTCTGCTCTTGTTGGGACATTAATTTTTGACATTGTTATTTATTTTTAATTGTGGATTAATATTATTTACAATGCAAAGATGCGCCGAGAAGTGAGGGAGCCGTTAGTCATAGTTTCCCTAAGAGTTGGCAATTTTTCCCGAGAGCGAAAGAAATCAGGTTTTTAGAAAAAAATAACTATTCAGAATAAGTAGCGGTTGGCTTTAGCCGACCCGTTTCTAAAAAGAAAAAATTCTTTATGATAATAAAATGGGTCGGCTAAAGCCAACCGCTACTTATGCTGAATAGTCACGAAAAAATAGAAAAATAATTTCGAGAGCAATCTCTCATCAGTTTAATTATGGCAAATAGAGCAAAAAGATTAGAAAAAGAATTGATACTATTAAAAGTAGAAAATCAATTCCGTGGGCGATTTAAAAAAGAAAAGGTAAAGCGAAAAGAAGGCTTGAGACCAGAGTTAATCCTATTGCTAAATGCTACCTCCGAAAATGATTTTGAGCACTGTACTTATAGTAAAAAAACATGTTCACATATCTTCTTACTAATGAAAAAGTTGGAAGTGACCAATAAAGAATCATTTAGAATTTTCATACAGATACTTCAATATCCTAAACCGGTATTTAATTGTTGGACAGCGTACTTGAGGATTCTAGAAACGCTTTTTGAATTAGAAGTTTGTAGAAGTTTTGAAACATGGGGAATACCAAAGTCGAAAGACGAATTAGTAATATTCAAAAGTATATTTCATCATTTATTTGTGAAATATAAAATCCCCAATAGTCTAGATATAGTTTTGAAAGACTATTGTTATAATAATTTCACTTATAATAAATTTCAGAATAAACTATTGATTCATATGGTGAAAGGGAAAGGTTTACATCATTATTCAACGCTTCCAATAAAAGCGAATAGTAAAGTTAATTTTCATTTTTTTAATGCGCCTTCACAATTTAGTTTAATGAAAACTATTTGGTGGGCAGCTATTAGAAGCAAAAAAGTAGCACCTTCACTCGCATCCAAAATAGTCCATAGACTCGATGATGTTCATCCATACACTGGATGGTTTGAGTGGATGGATGATCTTATTTTTTTTCTAAATCGATTTAAGGATATTGATCAAAAAGATTTAAAAAAGATTTTAGAATTTTTTATTTATCAAAAACAAGATGGATTTTATATTGATTTACCTGAGTTACAAGATAGAATAGAAGTATCGCCTCTATATCCTGATTTCAAACTCAAAGGTCGATCAGTAGCATCTGTTCTGCGATTTTGTGATCAGTGGAAGAGCTATACCAATTTGATAAAAGGAATGGGAGAGAGTAAAGATTTTAAAAAGTCTACCATTCAATCATTTAGGATTTATAATGGAAAAACACTCGTTACGATTAAGCAAATAAAAAATGTAAAAGAATTGTTTAAAGAAGGAAAAAAGATGAGTCATTGTGTGGGTACCTATGCAGGTCAATGTGTGAATGCTACTTCTTCTATTTGGACGATGAAATTACATTTACCCAATAAGAAAGTAAAGAAAATTTTGACAATTGAGATTCTAGAAAAAGAAAAATCAATTAATGAAGCATTAGGGAAAAGTAACAGAGTGGCCACCGAGTTAGAAAGCAAATGGCTCAAAGCTTGGGCAGAAAGGGAACAATTAAAATGTGAATGGAATTGATTGTTAAATATCGAATCATGAACAAGGAATGTCGAATATCGAATTTTGTGCCCTTCTAAGAACAGTGGGCAAAATTCGATATTCGATATTTCTTGTTCATGATTCGATATTTAAAATATTAATATAACACATCATTTACGGGTTTAGTTTTTTCAGGTAAATCCGTCTCATCTAACATTTCTTTCAAGTCAATTTCAATCGTCCGACAAAGTGCAGTCATCGGAACATCATTGACAAAACCTTCAAAAGGGTCTTCACTATTATCACCTACAATTTCCATTGTAATAAAAATCCAAGAAATTAAAACACAAAAAGGAACGGTCAACCAAATCAAATTATGACCCATTTTGGCAAACTCACCTACCATACCAAATGGTAAAAGAAGAATAAAAATCCATGTAAATACTTTACTGAAATAAGCATATTGACGAGGTAAAGGTGTGTTCTTGATACGTTCACATTTTCCTTGTAGATTATAGGATTCTTCAAGTGTAGTCATCATAGCCATATGTCGGAAGTCTTCAATTAAGCCATGAGTTTCCATTAATTCTCTAAGTCGATCACCTTGTTTTCTGACAATGTGAGTTGGCGTATTTGCTTTTTCAATCACCTCATCATACTCCGCTTTGTCAAGGAAAGCACCAACTTCATTATCCCAATGACTTCGTTCAGGACTATCTGGTAATAATTTTTTAATTGTTTTGTTGTGCTTAACACCAAACGAACTAGGTCGTCGAAGATTGAGTCGTAAGGCATTGATCCAAGCGATATGTCGATAGATGAGTTCTTTTCGAATCGCATATAATTCTTCGTCAGAAAAAGTTTCCGTGGCATGTTTGCGAGTGACAAAACTAAAGACTTGATTTCCCCAAGTACGACTATAGTTGACCACGCCGCCCCAGATTTTTCGACCTTCCCAAAAACGATCATAGGAAGAATTATTTTTAAAACCAATATAAAATGCCACAGCAATACCAATGGTACTCAATGGTAAATAAGGAATAGCAATAGGATTACTACCCGTTTGACCTGATGCTTCGATGTGATGTTGGAAATGGTGATATAGAAAAACGATGAAACCTGACCAAAGAGAAAATTTAACCACATTGAGCCAAGCGAATTTAAAAATTAGCGAGGGTCTAATATTACGCCTTACATACATAGTAGATTGTTTTTGTTTTTTGTAAAATTAAAATAGAACGAAGGATTAAAGGTAGAAAAGATTCCTTCTACTTTCTACCTTCAATCCTTCGTTAGGCAAATATAGAAACCATCTGCACCAAAACAAAAAAGGTACCTCGACAAGTCGAGATACCTTTTTTATTGGTTTAGGTAGTTTAATTTATTTCTTAGGCAATCTAGCCCAACCAGAATTATTTTTCTCTATTTCAATTGTTTTCAATTGACTAGCAATCATTGTTTGTTGAGAACCATTTGTAGGAGCATATTTTTGTGCAGCCATCAAAAAGTCAGTCGCCAAATCATAATTTTGAGTTGCTTTGAATTCCATTGCAGAAGAGATAGAAGCTAATTGTAAATTACTTAAAATGTCATCTACAGAGCTAGCAAAACTGTCTTCCAAAGTAGCAACCATATAAATCAAGTTCATACTTCCATTGATTTCTTTTCCTTGAGCAGTTACATAATTAGCATTTACTTTCATGCTACCATCTTTCCAGTTTGAATTCATGACATCACCATTGGCAAATTTAAAAGTAGATGTTCCATTTAATCTATCTTCTGACCAATTTCCAAATAAGGTATCTTGAGTAGAAGACCAAACGATGAATCCTTCTCCAGTTCTCATTCCATTCATGAAATTTCCAGTAAAGCTACTGCCATCTATTTTTTTATAACTTCCTTCACCGTCAGCTTCTCCATTTTTCCAAGAGCCATTATATGCATCTCCATTCGAAAGAATCATAGCACCTTGTCCGTGCATTTTTCCATTTTGAAATTCTCCTAAATATTCATTTCTATTAATGAATTTCATGGAACCATTTGTCATTTCTCCTCTATCCATTTCTCCTTGGAAAACATCTCCATTTTGAAATGTGACTTTTCCAGATCCAGCAGGAACGCCGAATTTAAAATCGCCAGTATATTTACTACCATCAGCTAATCTAGTAGTGCCATTACAATTAGCATCTTTTATAGAGCATGGATTGTTTTGGGCAAAAGTGGTTAAGGAAACAAAGCAAAAAAGGAAAGCAATTAGATGTTTTGGTGAAAGTGTCATTGTTGTACGGTTGTAAAAGTTTAGGATTTTAATATTATTATTATTATTATTATTATTAGGTGGGGATTTAAATCTAGTTGGAAGGGAATCTTTATGGTGGGATATTTTTTGTTTTGCAAACAACGTTCCAATTTTTGAGATTGGATAGGGGAGAAAGACGAATGTAAAGTAATTGTTATTTGTATTTTTTATTATATGAAAAACTATTGTTATTAAAAAAAAGTGTTCTGCGCACATCGAAAAGTATTAGCGTGAGCTTCTATAATAGTAGCGATTCGTTCAGAATAACCACCGCCCATGCTTACTGCAACTGGGATATTATTTTTTTTGCAAATATCAAAAACAAACTGATCTCGTTCTTTACAACCATCTAAGGTCATACTCAATCTACCTAGCTTATCGCTTTCCAAAATATCAACTCCAGAGAGATAGAAGATAATATCAGGTTCAACATTTTCAATTAATCGAGGCAATGTTTCTTTTAAAATTTTAAGGTAAGGTGCATCAACCGTCTTATCTGCTAGTCCAATATCTAAATCCGACTGCTCTTTTCGTCCAGGATAATTCTTTGCACCATGCATACTGAAGGTGAAAACTCTCGGTTCGTCTTCAAATAACTTAGCAGTACCATTTCCTTGATGCACATCCAAATCAACAATCAATACTTTTTGAACAATGTTTTCTTTTAATAAAAGATTTGAAGCAATCGCAAAATCATTATATACACAAAACCCTTCTCCATGCCCTGCAAAAGAATGATGCGTTCCTCCTGCCACATTCATTGCACAACCATATTCCATCGCAAACAAAGCACAGTCAATTGTACCTTGGGCAATATGTCTTCCACGCTCTACCAAATTTTTTGTCAATGGAAAACCAATCTTACGAATCTCTTTTTTAGAAAGGGTAAGTGTGTTTAATTTTTGCCAATATTCTAAATCATGAGTTAATAGAATATTTTCTTCCGATAATTTTTCAGGATGAAAAAGTTGATCTTCTGTAATCGTTCCCTCATAAATTAATTGCTCCGGTATCAACTCATATTTAATCATCGGAAATCGATGACCGTCAGGCAATTGATATTTGTAAACAGGAGAGAAGGCTATTTTAAGCATTATTTTTATGTGTGTTTATGTATTTATGTTTATATGTTGTTAAAAAAAAAAATAACTGAATATCATAGTTCAAGCCTTTATCCATTGAAAATATCATATACACTTACAGACCTATAAACATAAACACAAATTTTACTATCTTTAAAACTATGAAAACAAATATACGATATGCTAGAACTCTACAGAACTATTCGAAAAAATAAATGGCTCAATCTCTTCGCCATTTTTACTCGCTATTTGATTGGAGTAGGATTTACCTTTGCCGCTTTTCCAAAAATCATGGGAGAACGTTTTACTCAAATGTCAGTTGAAAGTCCAGTCGGTTTCTTTTTTGAAGCCATGTATCAATCAGGCATGTATTGGAATTTTTTAGGTTGGAGCCAACTCATCGCATCTTTCCTTCTGATGACTCAAAGGTTTTCGACGCTAGGAGCAATTATCTTTTTTCCAATCATACTAAACATTCATATCATCACTTGGTCAATGGGATTTGAAGGAACGCCAATTATTACTTTTCTGATGTTGTTGGCAACAACTTTTTTATTAATTTGGGATTTCGAAAAATTAAAATTGATTTTATATACAGACAATTATAGTGTACAAGATGTTTATGAAAAACCGAGTTTTAATAATTTTTGGATTATAGTTGGATTGATATTGTTTGGATGGACGGTTTATTGTGGATTAAGTCGAAGGTTTTTTCCACTTGCAATTGGTTGTACAGGAATAACAGTTGGAGCAATCATCGTTCACCTATTTTCAGAATGGAAAAAGAAAAAAAAATAACAAATGGATAACCCTCAACAAAACATTCCCGAATGGTTAAAAGATCAAGAACAAAATAGTTGGCAAATAGAACTGTTGATTAGTGGAGGGATGATGTTTACACTTTGGCAGTTGCCAGCATTTTTTAGCTACAAGTTAGACGAAGCATTTATTACTACTTCTTTTAGTACTTCTTATGGAATCGTTTTTGTCGGTGCGATTATGTTGAGTCGAGCTTTATTGATTGGGTTTGGCGTAAATTTATTGTTAAGAACATTATGGTTGGCATTTTTAGGAATCCATTATGCATATCCCAAAGGAATTGATTATAAAAGATTAAATTATTCAGATCATTATAGTGAAAAATTCAGTCAAGAAAATAATGCGATAGATAGAATCTTAAAAGTTGAAAAATACTGTAGTCTTTCTTTTTCCCTAGCCATTATTCTTGCCGTTAGTACCACCGGAGTTTTATTGATAGGATATGTTTTGTTTGCTTTTTTCTTAGAGAAAATTCTTCCTAGTGCTTGGGCTGACGATCCAAATACAGGATACGTCATTACTTTCTTTTTTGCATTTGTTTCTTTTGGATTTTTAGATCGGGTAATTTTTGGATGGTTAAAAAAGAAAACGAAACTTCAAAAATGGTATTATCCAATCAGTAAAATATATTCCTATATTAGTTTCTTTTGGCTTTTTAATCATGAATGGAAAACTTTATTGAGTAATATCAAAAGATGGAAAATTCATCTAGTGACCTTATCTTATTTTTTTCTTGCCTTTATTATTTCGTTGAATGATTATGGGATGACTGAGTTCTTTTCTATTTCTATCAATTCCAAGCCTTTGGATAAAAGAGAATTTCGTAAGCTGTTGATTAATTCACAAATGCAAAATGATGAATACGATGAACACCTTACTGAAAATATGTTGATAAGAGAAGCAAGTATTCCTGCAGAAATTATTGGTACCTCAATTCTTCCTTTTTTTGTTACTTACGATAAATATTTTGACGAGTCTTTTAATTTTTTATTTAAAGAAAAAGGAATTATAAATGATTGGAAAAAGATTAAAAAGCAAGATGACATCACTAAGAATACGGAGAAATTTAATGAAGTAATGAGTATGTGTCTAGAGGTAGAAATTGACAGTAACAAAGTAGAAAATTTAAAATGGTATTTTAGGAGACATCCCATAACAAAGCAATTGGGATTCCATACGAAGATGGATATTGATACATTTTCAAGAGGAGAACACATTGTTAAAGCAAGATTTATCGAGCACGTTGATTCTTTAAATTCTGGAAGTACGTTTATCAGAACTATTCCTTTTTGGAAAGAGTAATATAGCGGGCTTGTAGCGCCGATCTTTCTAGTCGGCGTAAGTTCGACGGCAAGTCTTTTCAAGTATCAATCGAATTTGCCCTCAATCTTACGCCGACTAGAAAGATCGGCGCTACAAGCCCGCTAACTTATATCGACGCTACAAAATCAATGAATCCAATACTTTCTCACCTTATTGTCTCCTTTTAGTTAAAGACTTCTCTTACCTTGTTAAATAATATATAAGCTTTCTTTGAGTTTATTTATATAAGATAAATAAAAATATAAACGTTGCAAACATTGCAACTTTCTCCCACATCATTTCCCACATCTTGCAACTGTAAATAATCAACAAGCCTTAATTGGACTTTATCAAAGTCTTCTTAATTGAGGTTGTTTTTTTCTAATCAATAATAATATTTAATCATTACTCTAAAAAAAAGAAATGAATTTATATTGTTATCAAAATTTATAGAAGATGAAAACCATTGCATTATTTCCAGGAACAGATGCCATTGAAAAACCTGAAATCAGAAGAATGGCATATCGAATGAAAGCAGTACAAGCTAAAGTTTTATTAGCCGATCAAATTATTTTGAGAAATACAGGAGAAGCATTAGACCTGTCTTTATACATGGTTCAAGAGAACGATCGATCACTAGCAGGATTTCAGAAATTAGTGATTTGTTCATTAGCTACCCAAGTAGCTATGTTTGAGCAGTATAAAAAATCAGGCAAAAAAGTAGACATGTTGATGGGACTTTCTCTCGGTGATGTTGCCCGATCAGTCGTCTCTAATATCTGTGATTTTGAAGAAGCAGTTTTATTGTTATACAAATTTACAGAGTTGAGTGGTAAGGTTGCGCCAGGTGCGACGATGCAAGTTTCTATCGACAAGCCTTTACATGAAATGGAAGAAGTCTTACAACTCGAAGCATTTGATTTAGAAATCAGTGTGTTACAAAATGACCATTTTTTCCTAGTAGCAGGCGGAACTCAAGCGATTAAAAAGTGGATGGCAGCGATTGCTAAACCAAATGGAATTGCATGTAAATTGTTATATCCATTTCCGTTACACTGTAAATTAATGGATCCTGTATCGAAAGCTTTAGCAGCAGATATTGATAAAGTATGTCGAGCCGACCAAAAGTTGTATCCTGTTTACTCCACCGTTTTTGCCAAAGAGTTAAAAGAGCAAGAAGAGATAATCAATGATTCGAAATTGAATATCAATTCAACGCTTTATTTTACAGATACGATTAACAATATAATTACGAAATACAAAAAAGTAAAATTCGTAAATATTGGTCCTGCAAGTACATTGTTGAAATTTATCGAAAAGATGAATTTAGATTTACCGAATATTGAATTAGAAGATTGGTTTATGGATAATATGAAGCTAGAAGCTTAGTGAGAGTTGTTGGAGTGCAACTTAGAGTTGCGCTCCAACTTTTCAAACTCTCCCTCGTCCCCTCTCTCTCCAAGGTGTGGTTTACCCACAAGTCTGGTTGAGCTAAAGAATGAAATAAAAATATTAAATTATTCTAAAAAGATAG
>JAVCKV010565520.1:0-10528 GCA_032274145.1 Herpochondria borealis | reverse complement strand
AGCTATTGATGTTTTAGATGAAGCCGGTGCAAGAGTTCGATTAGAAAATCGTCGTTTACCATTAGGTTTAAGAAGCTTAATGCATGAGTTACAAGAAACCATTAAAGATAAAGAAGAATGCATTAAAGAGCATGATTTTGAGGCAGCTAAACAATTATTAGATCATGAAATGGAAGTTAGAACCCATATTCGTATTATGAAGCAATCAGCTTTAACGAGTGAAGCTCGTGGTTTTAGCCGTCGAGATGTTGATATGGTTACAGAAACAGATGTCTCAGATGTAATTTCAAATTGGACTGGAATTCCTGTAACAAAAATTACAGGATCAGAATCAGCGCGTTTATTAAAAATGGAAGAAACAATCCATGAACGTATTATTGGACAGAAACACGCAGTTATTTCAGTTTCTAAAGCAATTCGCCGAGCACGGGTAGGTTTAAGAAATCCAAACCGTCCAATTGCAAGTTTTATTTTTGCAGGACCTACTGGAGTTGGGAAAACAGAGTTAACAAAAGCGTTATCCGAGTATATGTTTAGTAGTGAAGAAAGTATGATTCGATTAGATATGTCTGAGTACATGGAGAAACATACTGTGGCTAAATTAATTGGTTCACCACCAGGATATGTAGGTTATAATGAAGGTGGTCAATTAACTGAAGCGGTTCGTTCTAAACCATATTCAGTTGTATTGTTTGATGAGGTTGAAAAAGCTCACCCAGATGTTTTTAATTTATTATTACAAATTTTAGATGATGGTCGTTTAACAGACTCAAAAGGTCGTGTAATTGATTTTACAAATACATTAATTATTATGACCACTAACTTAGGGTCAAAAATTATTGAGCGGGAAAGTGGTATTAAACCAAAATCAGAACAAGGAGAAAGAGGATTTAAAATTACACCTGATGCAGTTATTGGATGGGAACCAGTTCCTGAGCCAATTAAAGATCCGGAAGTTTTTGAGCGAGTAACCAAATTAGTAAATGAAGAACTTAAAAATTTCTTTCGACCTGAATTTTTAAACCGTATTGATGAAATTATTGTTTTTAACCATTTAACACGAATTGATATTTGGGAAATTTGTGAGTTAATGATTAAATCTGTTCAAACAAGATTAAAAGAAAAAAACATTAATTTAATTGTTGATTTATCAGTACAAGCATTTTTAACGGATGAAGGCTATGATCCAATTTATGGCGCTCGTCCATTACGCCGTGCAATTATGAAATATTTGGAAGATACACTTGCAGAGCAATGCTTATCAAAAACCTTATACCCAAAGACTAAAATTATTGTAAGTCGAAAAAAAGTTGAAGGTACTTTAATGACTTATACAAATGAATTAGAAGTGAAAGTTGATTTTAGTGATGTTGATCCAAGTCTTTTAGATATTGTTTCAGATGATTCATTAGTTTCTACAATACAATCATCTACATCAAATAATACAGATTCAAATTTAAAAGATGAAAAACCTAATTCAGAATTAGTTAATATTGATAATCCGTCAAAATCAGATGGTTCAGAGAAAGGTTCACGGTTTTTTAGAAAAAAATCTTAACTTCTAACTAAAGATAAAAATATTTATGATTAAATTAACAAAAAATTTAATCATAGATATTAAAGTTGAAGAAATTATTTAAAATTCGAATATGAAATGAAAAAAAATTTATTTAAAAATAGTTTTAAAAATATAAAATATTTATATAATTTTTTATCATGAAAAAATTACACATCGGTTTGATAGTTTTAGATACTATAGACATCGTACTTATTTCATTTTCTGCAGGTTCTAGTATAGCATCTTTAGTCAAAATATGTAGAAAATATAAACGAAAAAAAGTGAAGATCCAATTATTACTGAGCTAAAAGAAAAATATCCGATAACAGTGTTTTCTACAGATGGTAGATTGTTGAGACTGCCTTATTATAGTAGTGGAGATAAAGTTTAAAAATTTTTTGCTATTAATTAAAAATAAAAAACTAGCAAATGTAGTAAGAGCCATAGTTAATGCAAAGAGAAAACAAAAGCAATTAAGATTATTGCGGGAATTTTTTATTGTTTTTAATGTATTATTAATTTCTAACGTCGGTCTTCATTTTGCTGTTGGTGGATCGTTAAACTACACACAGTTTATTCTCTTTGCTATTCAATCAACAGTAGGTGGTTTAATGATGGGATTAGCAACTGTAAATCAATTAGCTAGTGTTTTATTACCATTAGGAATCTTATATGGTCTTGGTATTAAGGATATACCAGATCCTTATGAGAAATGTAAAGTTCTTTGCAAAGTTGCAGAAAATTAATACAATAAACAACTAGTTATGGAGATGGCAAATTTTAATTCACTTATTGATCAAGCGGCGACTGGGCTACCACTTCCGCTTGATCAAGTACCTTTACTTTGCGTCGAAGAGAAACTTTCATTGTTAGAACGTTATAAGTTAAAAGAGATAATTAAAAGTGCGAAAGTTGCAAACCGTGTACAACATTTTAGTGAGTTTATAAAAAAATTCCCGGAATGTGACGCCGATCCAGAAGCTGTATATGAAGAGATTTCGAACCTCAAAGAAAAAATAAAATTACCTTGTTAATAATAAATTTATATCTTTTTTATTTTTAATGAGTACTTTAAACCTTTTAGATATAAAAAATATTTATCAGAATTTAAGATATATAACCCACAGTTGACGCTTGTTACTACGGTATGCTGTGCTTGTTAAAAAATTAGTGACAAGGGAGGATTGCCACATAATAGTAGAAAAACGTTCACAAAATTTAGCTAAGTAAGGAAAAACTATATTTAAAGAGAGTCCAAGCGATCACGATGAATTAACCGAGTTTCGTATTGTATTATTGGATGATATTTTTTGGAGACATCTGAAACAGTTTGCTTTGCTAATGGAAAAATTTGTAAGTGGTTCAATTCGCATGGAGCAATTTGAGACTGAATTTTCTTTGTTGTATTGGAGAACTAATCAACCATTTAAAACAATTAAAAAGGACCTAAAAAAACTATAGAAATTGCAGCTTGATCCAAGCTCGTCGGAGTGTGAATTTAGCTGTTTCATAGTTTCTATTTTTCGTCAATTTGAAGTTTTGGAAGACGGAGAATGCAGTGAGCAAGATGTTAAGGGTTTGGTTCAAAATAATTTGCTTTTAATGCAATCTTATCTAGAATTTGCCGATTAGATTGATATGCAATTGATTTCTTAAAAAAAAATATTAAGGAATTAAACAATATTGTTGTAAATTATAGTTGAATGAAAAAATAAGTTATTTTTTTCTAAACCTTTAATCAAAATTAAAGATTTAGAAAAAATAGTAAGATTTAACAAATTAACCGTTAACAGCTGGAGCTGTTAAAGCAACTGGTAATACTTCACCTGAAGCTAAATCTAATGGGAAGTTATGTGCATTACGTTCATGCATTACTTCCATACCTAAATCAGCACGGTTAATAATATCAGCCCATGTATTAATAACACGACCTTGTGAATCAACAACTGATTGGTTGAAGTTGAAACCATTTAAGTTAAATGCCATTGTGCTAACACCCATAGATGTTAACCAAATACCTAAAACTGGCCATAATGCTAAGAAGAAATGTAAAGCACGAGAGTTATTAAATGAAGCATATTGGAAAATTAAACGACCGAAGTAGCCATGTGCTGCAACGATGTTATAAGTTTCTTCTTCTTGTCCGAATTTGTAACCGTAGTTAGTTGATTCGTTTTCAGTTGTTTCACGAATTAAAGAAGAAGTTACTAATGATCCATGCATAGCTGAGAATAACGAACCACCAAATACACCAGCAACACCAGCCATGTGGAATGGGTGCATTAAAATGTTGTGTTCAGCTTGGAAAACGATCATGAAATTAAAAGTACCAGAAATACCTAAAGGCATACCGTCAGAAAAAGAACCTTGACCAATTGGATATACTACGAATACAGCTGATGCTGCTGCTACTGGAGCAGAGAAAGCTACAAAAATCCAAGGGCGCATACCTAAACGGTAGCTTAATTCCCATTCACGACCCATATAAGAACAAACTCCTAAAATGAAGTGGAAAACGATTAATTGGTAAGGGCCACCATTATATAACCACTCATCAATTGAAGCTGCTTCCCAAATTGGGTAGAAGTGCATACCAATAGCATTTGAACTAGGAATAACTGCACCACTAATGATGTTGTTACCATATAATAAAGAACCTGCTACAGGCTCACGAATACCATCAATATCAACTGGAGGAGCTGCAATAAAAGCGATAATATAACAAGATGTAGCTGTTAATAATGTAGGGAACATTAAACAACCAAACCAACCGATGTATAAACGGTTTTCAGTACTAGTAATCCACCCACAGAAACGTTCCCATAATGAAACGCTTTCACGTCTTTCTAAAGTTGCTGTCATAAAAAAATTTTTACAAATATAATTCTTCCCAAGTAATTAACTTGTTACTTATGATTATAAAACGTAATTATAATTTCCATCACTTATTTATTTTATAAATTTAAAAAATTCTAATTCAAATTCAAAAACAGCGCGATTTGTATTTCCTCCTATGAAAATTTGTTGATTTTTTTGAATAATCCAAATTTGTGAATAAGTAATGTAACTTATCAAAGTACTTAACATTAAGAAGAAGAAACCTGAATAAATAATTGGAATACCAGGATCTGTTTTAATCTGTAAACCAGTTGAACTTATTATTTCCAATAAAGTCAAAGGCGTTTTAAAATTAATTGTCTCATTTAGTTCAATATTCCCTAAAAATTGACCATTTTCATTGTAAACAGAACAATAACCTTCAAGATTATCAATTATCGTAATAATTCCTTCATTAAGCGAGGAGTTATTTGAAATCCAAGTTAACCAAACTTTATTTTGATTACTGAAAACATTTATTAATGGATACTCAATTATCTCATTTTTCAAATTTTGAAATCTTAAACCAATTAAATTCCAATCAGTTTGATAGTAATATACACTATTAGAAATTAAAGGATAATTTACTGAAATAGTTTTTCGATTTGTTTCATTTCCTTGATTATCTAAAATTGAAATGTCGGAATAAAATTGAGAAATAGTTTTACTTTTGGTATAAGTAATCCAAAAATCATTAACACGGGCTGATGTTTTTGGAACAACGGTTAATTGACCATTATTTAAAATATTTTGAATATGAAAGGTTTCTGTTTTTGGAACAATTTCTTGAGCTTTAAAACCAAATAGTGAGCCAATAATTGTTCCCAATAAAACTAAAATCATACTAGCATGTACAATTATAGGTGCAATTCGACCTATTAAACCTTTATAACAATAAATAATATTCTTTTGTTGAAAGATTGAATATTTATTATCTTTAATTCGTAATAAAATTTTATTAAAAGAAAAATTATTTAATATTGTAGAAAATTTTAATCTATAAAATTGGCCAGTTGTTCTAAAAAACTGGCATCGTCGAGCGATTTTTAATGATGGAAGTTGCTGTAGAAAAGTACAAGATATTAAACTTATCCCAAATAATAAAATAAGAGTAAAAAACCACCAAGTTTTGTAAACATGATCAAGACCAAATTGAAGAATTCGATCCCAAGTTAAAAATCCAAAAACAGGATTTGTTAATGGGTAATTGATTTTATAAATTTCAATAGATTGATCCTGTTCAATAATTGTTCCAGCAATACTACAAAAACTTATTAATAATAAAATGAAAATTGCAAACCTTAAATCTGCAAGTAGTCGAAAAATTTTTTGTTTCATCTAATATGATTATTAATTTAAATATATAGTTTTAGAAGAAGCTAGTCGAATTCGACCTGATGAAGCCCAATTTTGCAATTTTATCATTTGACTACTTTCTAAATTTGCTAATGGAATCGATTCAGTTAATGCCATTGAAATATCATCTGTTGTGAATTCTCGTTTTTCGTAAAAAGCATGATACATTCCCTCAATGATACTTTGCCGAATCTCAGCACCTGAAAATGATTCAGATAATTCAGCTAGTTTAGTGTAATCAAAAGATTCCCAACTATTAGGTCTAAATTCTTTAATATGGATTTTAAAGATTTCTTCACGATCTTCTTTTTTTGGTAAATCTAAGAAGAAGATTTCATCAAATCGGCCTTTTCGAATAATTTCTAATGGTAATAAATCAATGTTATTTGCTGTTGCAATTACAAAAACTGGTTTTTTCTTTTCCGACAACCAACTAACAAAAGTTCCTAATACTCGATTACTTGTTCCGCTATCACCTTTACTTTCTGTACTACTAAAAGCTTTATCAATTTCATCAATCCATAAAATACAAGGAGAAATTGTTTCAGCGACATTAATCATTTGACGAAGCCTTGATTCAGATTCACCAACAATTCCACCAAATAATTTTCCAACATCTAATTTTAATAGTGGTAACTGCCATTCATTTGCAATAGCTTTTGCAGTTAAAGATTTACCAGTTCCTTGAATACCAACTAATAATAAACCACGTGGAGTTGGTAACCCATAATTCGAAGCTTGAATTCCAAATGCTGTTTTTCGTTTTCTAAGCCAATCTTTTAAATTATCTAAACCTCCAAGATTAGTAATTTTTTCATCTACAGAAGTATATTCAAGAATTTCAGTTTGACTTATTATTTGTTTTTTTTCACTAAGCAAAATTGCAATACTATTATTATCGATTGTTTTATAAGTAGCAATAATTTTTGATAAAACTCGTCTTATTCTTTCTAATGATAAGCCTTGGCAAGCTCTAGTTAAATTTTCAAATAATTGTGAATCAATTTTAATATTTAGAGAAGTAACCAAACGATCTAATTCTTGACTAATTTCACTTTCTAATGGTAGTTGAAATTGCAAAACAGTTAATAAATCTTGCAATTCTTTTGGTATTGTTAAATCTGAACCAATAATAATAATCGTTTTTGGTTGTAATTTCAAAATCCGACTAATATTCCGTAATTTTCTTGAAATAGAAAGATCTGTTAAGAATCGATTAAAATCTTTTAAAATAAATAATGCAGGTGTTTCTGCACTTAATCGTTCAACTAATTCAAGTGCTTGTAAAGGATTCTTTTTAGCAAATCCTTCATTATTTGGGTTGTTTGTATACCCATCAACAAAATCCCAACTATAAATACTTCGGTTTAAATTCGTTTTTATATTTTTTCGAATGATATATTCTACACGATCTTCTTCGATGGTATTAATATAAATTATTGGATAACGAGCCTTTAAAAAAAGGGCTAATTCATCATTAAATTTCATAAAACAATTAGTCAAAAATTTAGTTTATTAAATTAGTATTATATTAATTTTAAATAAAAAATTATTTATTATTAGAGTAATTAATAATAAATCACTCTAATAATTAACAGTTTATTTTTGAATAGTTAATCTACTGCGACCTTTTTTACGTCTAGTTCGAATAGTTTTTCGACCTTGTGGGGTTGCCATACGTGCACGAAACCCTGATACTTTTAAAATTGAATAACGACCTTTATTCGAAAGTGTTTGTTTTGTCATATTAATTTATTTTAAGTTGATCTTTTTTTTGAATTTAATTTAAATAACAGATGATCTTAATAGATCATAAATTACTAAATGTCTTAATAACTCTTCTCGATTTTTAAATAGCGAAAATGCATCTTGTTTATATTCATACAATGGATTTTTTTGACCATATCCACGCCAGCCAACTGCTTCGCGTAATAATGCCAGTTTCTCTAAATACTCACGCCAAATTCTATCAGTATTAATCAAAATAATACTTCTTTCTAAATTTTCAAGTATTCCATCACCGTATACCGAAAGTTCAATTTTTTTTGCCTGATAAGTTAGCCAGAATTCACTGAATAGATAAACTTTTATCTCCGATGCACTAAATTCCTGTTGGATCGAATTAAAATCACGACTGTAACTTAATGCTAAATCTCGTCCAAAGAAATTTTCAATTAACGAAATAGTTTTATCGTTTAATTCTAATAACAAATCTGTAATAACTTGTTCACCATGTGCAAAAATATTTTTTTGCACTGAAGTACTTTCTAAAACTTGCCGTCTTTCGTGGTAAACAATTTTTCGTTGTTTATTTAATACATCATCATAGTCGAATAAATTTTTTCGTTGTTGATAGGCTCTCTCTTCAACTCTCTCTTGAGCGGAATCTAAACTTTTTGTGATTAAATTAGATTGTAATGGCTCTCCATCACCAAGTTGATTTTGCATGAAATTTTGAATCTTTGGGCCACCAAATAAACGTAATAAATTATCATCCAAACTTAAGAAAAAGACCGATGTTCCAGGATCACCTTGTCGCCCACATCGACCACGTAACTGATTATCTACTCTTCGTGAATCATTTCTTTCTGTCCCAATAATATATAATCCACCTAAATTTTTAACAATTTTGTTTTCTTGTTCTTGATGTTTTTTATTATATGATATTAATTCATTAATTAAGAAACTAATAGAACATTGGTAAGAAGTAGTAGAAATTGAGATTCGATCATTTTCTTGTAAAATTCTTAATATATCAGTATCTGATAATTCTAAAAATTCTGGATCATTGCATAAAGATACTAGAACACTTAAGAATTTTTGTGAACATCCTTCATATTCATTTATAAACTGAGATTGGAAAATATTATTATTATTAGAAAGAGCAGAATTTTTTGCTAATGCTAAAATATTATATAATTTTCTCTGAACTTTAAAGTTAATATTTCCGCCTAATATAATATCAGTTCCACGGCCCGCCATATTTGTAGCAATTGTAATGCTACCTCTCGCTCCCGCTTGAGCAACAATTTCTGACTCTCGTCTTACATTTTCAGGCTTAGCATTCAAAATTTCATAAGATAATTTATACTCATTTAATAATTGAGCTAGCATTTCCGATTTTTCAACGGTTGTAGTTCCTACTAAAATCGGTTGTCCTGTTGCAGCTATCTTATTACAAGTTTGACTGATGGCATCCCATTTTGAAAATTGATCTTTAAAAATCAGATCTGGTAAATCTTTTCGTAACATTGGTTTAGCCGTTGGGATCTCTTTAACTGATAAATTATAAATTTTTTCAAATTCGACTTCAGCAGTTTTCCCAGTTCCAGTCATTCCAGCTAATTTTGGATAAAGCAAGAAGAAATTTTGATAGGTTATTGACGCGACAGTTTGTGTTTTTTGACGAATTGACAATTTTTCTTTGGCTTCAATGGCTTGATGTAATCCATCACCCCAACGACGATCTGGCATAATTCGGCCAGTAAATTCATCAACAATAACAATTCGATTATTCTGAACGATATAATGAACATTTTTGAAGAATAAAGACTTTGCTTTAAGCGCATTCATAACATAAGGAATCCATGGATCTTTTGGATCATATAAATCCTGAACACTTAACATTTCTTCAGCTTGTATACTACCATCTTCAGTTAAAACAACATTTTTATTCTTTTCATCAATTGTATAGTGAACATTGAGTTGCAAATATTCTGTAATTTCTGCAGCTAGAATATATTTTTGAACTGGAGTATCGACATTATTTGAAATAATTAATGGTGTTTGAGCTTCATCAATTAAAATAGAATCAACCTCATCAATAATACAATAATTAAACGGGCGTAAAACTACATCTGTTAAATTTAATGCCATATTATCTCGCAAATAGTCAAATGTTAGCTCATAATTTGTAACATAAGTAATATCTGCATTATAATTTTCTCTCCGTTCTGATGTCGACATACCATCTTGAATTAAGCCAGTATCTAAACCAAGGAATCGATAAACTTGGCCCATCGATACTTGGTCACGGTTTGCCAAGTAATCATTTACTGTTACAATCTGGACACTTTTTTTTGTCATGGCATTCAGAACTGCTGGTAAAGTTGCGACAAGCGTTTTTCCTTCACCAGTTTTCATTTCTGCAATCTCTTGATCATTTAAAACAAGACCACCAATTAATTGAACATCAAAATGTCGTAACCCTAAAGTACGTGAACTTGCTTCTCTTGTTAGTGCAAATGATTCAGCAATTAATGAATCTAAATTTTGAGTATTTTCGTATTGTTTTGTTAACTTAAAGCTTTTAGCCCGTAATTCACTATCACTTAATGTTTTTAAATCATTTTCTAAAATATTAATTTGATCAATTAAACTTTGATATTTATTAACTGATGAATTTCTATTAAATGGGTTTCTTAGCATTTGAAGATTATTTAAATATTTTTAAACAATAATATTAATACGTTTCTGTTTTCCATTGCTTAAATCAAATTTGACAATTCCATCTGTTAGAGCAAATAATGTAAAATCTTTTCCACATCCAACATTAGAACCAGGTTTAAATTTCATTCCGCGTTGACGAATTAAGATATTTCCTGCTCTAACTTTTTCCCCACCAAATCTTTTAACGCCTAATCGTTTAGCATTTGAATCTCGACCATTTTTTGTGCTTCCTGCACCCTTTTTATGTGCCATAATTTTTAAAACTCCTTTTTTTAAGCAATACTAATA
>JAVCKV010565509.1:0-10529 GCA_032274145.1 Herpochondria borealis | reverse complement strand
TCTGCCGCCGCTCGCCAGAGCTGCGCCGGAACCGCGCCTCCAGCCCGCGGATGAGGGTCTTGATTTCTCCGAGTCCGGGCATGAAGACGAGGATGGCTCCCTCCTCCTGCGTCGCGTCGATGTGCTCGATCAGCGCCTCCAGCAGCTCGTAGTTGATCTCGTCGTCGTTGTACTCCTTGATTGAAGCCGCAAGCGCGTCCTCGGCCCCCGCCCCCCCCCTTGTCAACGACGACTCTCGCCACTGATCCACCGCCGTCTCGATTTATCTTCCCTCCTCACTCCCCTCCCATCTCCCGCAACCAACAATCGTCCATCTACCCACCAACACAACCTCCCAAACTATGGACCGTGACCTCGAAAACGAGACTTCAAATTCATTCAACGTCCGTCGAAGCTCCACCACTTCCTCAACCATCCCCGATGAGGGGGTCCGCAAGCGTCTCTTCCGCACACCGGCTCAGCAGGTTATGTCGCGTACATCGCGTACCCAACACTCTCCGACATCGCCCCCGCACCCATCTAACTCCATAACCACAGAGTACATGCGCGCCCACCGTCCCCCGCTCCCCACCCCGGCCACCCCGCGCGTCCAGCCGGCCGCCGTCGACATGCGTCGCCCGTCCTTCGCCGCCATGGAGGGCACGCCCTCCTACCGTCGTCGCTACGCCACCCAGAACCCCGAGTACTGGCAGGCCCGTCAGAACGCAGACCTCACCGCATGGCTAAATCACGAGCTCTTTCACCCGCTCGACCCGTCTGCATCCCATGCCTTGCCTGCTTTCTCCTTCGCGCATGACACGGACTACCTTACTGCTCTCGCCGCCATGCACGACCTTTTCCACACACCCGAGCATGAAGCAGTGCGCAACCGTCTGTCCACCGAGATGTCCGATAGCTCAACCGTCTTCATCCCTTCCCTGGACCTGTTCAACGATAAGGACCAGCGCACTAGCTGGCTCTCTCTCATCCTGCTCTCTATCCATCCAGCTTGGTTGCTTCCTGCCCTCTCCATCCAGTTCGCCACGAACTTTGCCGCGGACCTCGACAAAGCGCTGGACGCCGCCCGCAACCGCCCGGGCGGGGATGACCTGCATGAGCTCGTCATGCGCATTCTTGAGGACATTCTTATGTCGTCCTTCCTTTGCAATGAAGTCGACCCATCGAAATTAGCAGGGTCCCCGCGTTCGAACTCTGTGCCTACCATCGAGTCGGCCTACTACAACCGTCTCATGCTCTACCGCTCGCTCGTCTTGCTGCACTTCCTCGATACGGCGTACGCGTGCAACAAAGTGCATCTGCATGCCGGCCCGCCACTGCTCCGTCGCGACGCACCCGTCTCGTCTACAGCAGCCCTCGTCAAAGAGTTTCAGTCCAAATTCATGGGCCGTGACGCCGACCTTCTGCGCACGTTTGTCATCTGCGAGGCCCAGATTCACTACACACTGCACCCCGTCGATGCCGTGTTTCGCACCCCTCTCAAGGACGCTGTCCGCGAATTGCGCGACGGCACACGCCTATGCAAACTTGTTTCGCTCCTCATGTGCGACATCAACATGCTCTCCCAAGTGATTTCGATCAACCCAGGGCTTACCAATGCAGCAGCGTATGCGGCGAGCACGAAAAATGTCCAACTCGCGCTGAGACGTCTGAAGAAATTTGTGAACTCTTCAGGAAAGCTTGCGCCGAAGTGGTATGCATCTTCGGGGGACGTTGTGGCCGGTTACCGAAAACAGGTTCTCGATTTCTTGTGGCAGGTTGTCGCTCTGTGGCGTGAACGGAACATCAAGCGAGCCGAACTCGAAACAGAACTCGAGTCTGTGCGTGAGTGCTTCCGAGAAGAGCGTCACAGGCCGAAGCATCCATCCGCTTTGTTGATGTCTGGTGACGTCATTGCGGACGAGGTTTCACCGAGTTGGGACACTCCGACCCGTATCCAAGTCTACGCGAATACCGAAGACCCTATTTCGAAACTGCTGCTCATGTGGTGTGCCACCCTGTGTGCAGTGTACGGATTCAAAGTTCGTGAGTTTACTGAAAGCTTTCGGGATGGCGCCGCGCTTTGCATCATGCTTCACCACTATTGCCCTGAGATCATTGAACTGAACGACGTGACCCGAGTTCAACTCACAGAACTGAGCTACGGGAGTGATAACTCAACTGAGATTGAAATCGTTGAGAAGAACTTCATGGTTTTCGAAGACAGGGTCTCAAGACTTGGTATGGTTCCTTTTGCACACGTCGAGGCGACGCAAGCTCTGGCTGCGTGTTCACTCTCTAGCGAGAAGCACGAGTCCTTCGGCCGAGCTATGGAACTTCTCACGTCGTACATGTTCATGCGATTTGTTGAGAAGAGGCACTCCGTCCGCATCAAAACAAATATGGATGCTCGATTTGAAGCTGAGAGGCGGCGTACACGTGACGACTTTGCCGCCAAGCTCATCTCTCGTGGTCTACGGGACATTTTGTTGCGTGAGCGAATGAACAGGATCCATAATGCCGATCCCTCTCCACACCAGTCCCCGTATCGCCGTACCCCGCAATCCCGGCTCCTGCGATCTGGCAAGAAGCCGATAAGGGATTCTCCAGCTCGTGCTTCCATCGAGGCTTCACAGTCTACTGTGCTTTCTGCGGCGGACTCTTCGGTCGCTTCACGACTTAACTTCAACGAGGAGAATTCACATGACACAGAAACTAGACGCATTCCCAAAACTCCCAAGGAAAAATGGGCACTGGGGGTGATTGCACGACATTATCAGGCCTGTCAAGAGCGCAAGACGTTCCTGAAATGGAGGGAGGGCCTTGTCCGTGTTCAAGCTAGGGCCCGCGCTCTCATTCACCCCATGCCAGAGCATTTTCCACTAGACGATTTACCGTCCTCTCGTGTTATTGATGTTGTCCCGTTCATTTCGGAATGTCTTTCCAGCATTGATGAATTCGCCTCTCGAATGAAGCAGCATGAAGCAGCAAGCACCATTCAGTCAGTCCTGAAATGTGTAGGAGCTCGTGCTGAGCTATCTGCAATTGCAGAAGCCAGAGAACAAGCTGAGATTGCAGAACTTGCCTATTTCGTCGAGGAGAATGTATTTCTCGATGAAGAAATACTTCGGGAGACACGCGCTCTTGAAGAGAAAAGCAAGACCCTTGTTGAATTGCAGCTGTTGGACCACGACGACTACAACACGGAGAACAAGGCTGCTGAAGAGCGATTTTACAAAGTCTCTCTCAGAGACGAGGTGCGTAGAATTGAAGACGAGAAAGTACTGCACTGTGCCGAGGAGGAGGCCCTTCGTCTCGCCGAAGCAGAATTGGAACGTCGTGCTAAGGAGGAACAAGCTCGTCGTGAGGAAGAAGAACGCAGACTTGCGGAAGAGCGCCTGCGCCGCGAAGAAGAAGATCGCGCGCTTCGTGAGAAAGAAGATCGCCTCCGTCTGGAGGATGAGGAGAGGCAGCGCAAAATGGATGAAGAGCGCCAGCGTCACGAGGAAGAAGTGCACCGTCGTCTCGCCGAACAAGAACGCCAGCGACGGGATGAGAACGAAAGACGACTTGAAGAGTTACGTGAAAAGGAAGAGGAGGAGCGGCTTCGTGAAGAAGAAGAGGCTGGCCTTCGTGAAGAAGAAGAGAGGGAGCGGCTCGCACTGGCAGAGAGGAAAACAGAGGAGGAGGAAACTAAGAAGACGTGGACCATGGTCGCTCGCGAAGCGGCATATACAGCGGCCAGCCGCTCTAAGTCTGCTCTTGAATACCTCGCCAGACAAGCCCTGCAAGTGGTGGATGAGGAGCAGGTAATGCGTCAGGAAGCACTGCAGACAGCATTGCATGCCGCGGATAACGCGTATGGTGCAGAAATGGCCAAGATCAACACGGCTCATGCGCTCACCCTTGCCAGAGTTCATGAACAGCGCGACATGCGCAACAGCATGATCGCCGAGACAGACAACGTGAGAGCTGAACACTCGAGGGAGATGGAAAGCATGCAAGATGAGATTTCCCTTCTTGTCGCAACGGTCACGGCTCTCGACACATCTGTGCAGGATTATGTCGATAGACTAGAAGAAAGCGTTTCGGCAAGGACAGAAGAACTCACATGTACATTGGAAGCCCAGTGTGAGGCCGCCCAGAGTGCTACATCCATGTTCCACATCGAATTTGAGGAGATGAAGAAGTTTGCTGCTTCTCAACAACTTGACGTAGTTCTGCTTCTAGCAACAGAAAGATTTGAGGATTACGTGTCGAAGTCTGCTGCGGAGAGAGAGGACTACCTTTTCAAACAATCCGAGATTCAGGCCTCGCTCCGTGTTCTTCATGAAATGCATGACGTCATTGTATCTGAGCATCAAGAATTTGAGAACCAGCACAAAGCTAACTGTGCAACTCTTGATGCGCAGTACCAGAACGGTATCCAATTTCTCGACTCTTGTGATGGAGTTCTGGCCCGAGCAGATGACGTTATGGGTGCGGTGAACGAGCATGACGTGATGGCTGCGAACTTGGTCACTGAGCTCAAGGCTGATTTATCATCAACAGCTCATGTGCTGGATCCAAAACACCTTGAGCTAACATTACTGGAGGCGGAAGCGAAGTGCAGCGATCATCTTGCTGAAATGGAAGTAGTACGAAATGAAGCGATGCTCAAGAGGCTGGAGATGAATGATTCTCTGAAGTCCCTTGCAGACGACATGGTCGTTGCTTCATCCACCTTTGATCAGGAAATGAGCATGTATGCGAATCAGCTCGGCCAGGTGCACGAGACTGTATACGTTGCTGAGGAATTGTCAAGGAAGTCAACGGATGCTGCTGAAGCGAAACTCATGGAACTTGACCACCTATCTTCTGTTTGCTCACAGTTCAGCTCCGCAGAAACGGCGTCGCGCGATGAACAAGTTGAGATTTGTAAGATTGCGGATGGTAGTATTCTTGAGGTCACACACCTGCTTGCAGAAGCAACCTACGAAGACACCGTTCTTTCAGCGACAGAGAAACGCGAAGACTCTCAGTTCTACCGTGCGACTCTCGATCACAACCTCAAACAGCTCACTCTCGAATCGCAAGAAGCACGCCAAGAAGTCGTCGAATCTATTAACTTCCTGGACGAATGCCAAACAATTGCGCGAGAGAAACTCTGTGAAGGCGCCGAATTCATTCGTTTCTGCGAAGGAACCGAGGTGATGGCAGACAATCTAAATCTCCTTCTGGACTCGATTCCCTCTGAGACAGAATCCGAGGAGCAGTCTGACAACCCAGAACAGCTGGTCGCGGCTGTTGACGAGAACCTTCAGTCTGTCCGGAAGGAAATGGACGACCTCAATATGTCCTTTGTAATGTTTGACAAAGAATTTGCAGCAGCCGAAGAGGCTGATCGTCAGGCCGCAGAGGAAGCTGCCCGTGTGGCCGCCGCTGAAGAAGCCGAGCGTCTTGCTGCTGAGGAAGCTGCCCGCGTTGCTGCTGCCGCCGAGGCTGAACGTCTCGCTGCCGAGGAAGCTGCTCGCGTGGCTGCGGCAAAGGAAGCTGAACGTCTCGCTGCCATGGAGGCTGCTCGCGTGGCTGCTGCGAAGGAGGCCAAACGTCTTGCCACCGAGAAAGCTGCCCGTGCGGCCGCCGCTGAAGAAGCCGAGCGTCTCGCTGCTGAGGAGGCCGCTCTCATTGCCGCTGCTGCCGAGGCCGAACGTCTTGCCGCCGAGGAGGCTGCACGTTTGGCTGCTTCGAAGGAGGCCGAAAGTCTCGCTGCTGAGGAGGCTGCACGTGTGGCTGCTGCCGCCGAGGCCGAACGTCTCGCTGCAGAAGAGGCTGCCCGTGTGGCTGCAGCAAAGGAGGCTGAACGTCTCGCTGCTGACGAGGCCGCACGTGTGGCTGCTGCTGCCGAGGCCGAACGTCTCGCTACCGAGGAAGCTGCTCGTGTGGCTGCGGCGAAGGAGGCTGCGGCGAAGGAGGCTGAACGTCTTGCTGCTGAGGAGGCTGCACGTGTGGCTGCTGCCGCCGAGGCCGAACGTCTCGCTGCAGAAGAGGCTGCTCGTGTTGCCGCGGAAGTGCATGAGGCCAAAGAGAAGGAAATAGCTGTCGCCCTGGAAGCCGAGCTTGTCTCCGCCTACGACGGCGAAGTCCCTGCGATTGCTGCAGGCAAGTCGGCAGTGGCGGAATTAGAGGCGGCGTTGTATGACGAGATCGCTGTTGCAAGAAACGCTGTGAGGAGGGCCGAAACGGCCGGCAGGCTGGCTGTCGTCGAAGCCGCCGTCGAGGCCGCTGCATGCACAGGTGATGCGGGCGGCAATGACGCTGTTTCGAATAAGTCTGGTGAAACTTCCCAGGCTGGAGACAGTGTCCTCGACACAGATTCTCCTGGCGGACGCTCTAGTGTGGGCGTTGAGTCAAGCCGAGCTGACGGGGATGCATACCCGTCTGACATGGATTCGCTCAGGCGCGAATCAAGCTTAGCATGCGCATCGTCACGGTACTCTCTCTTCGAGGACAGCCCGCTGAGAGATGGCCAATGGGAGCGGAAGGACGCGGAGGACGCGGAGGAAGAGAAGGAAGATATCGAAGAGGACAGTGACCGCGGAATGGACGCAGCTGACGAGAGGACCGAGAGAGAAGAGACTGAGGAAGATGAGGAGGAGGATGAGTCAGTATCGGCTCAAACTGAACGGTCTCGCCGCGTTGAGGTTGAGGCCGAGGTCGTGCACCCGCAGTCTACAGATGGCTCACGGTCGCCACGAACAGACTCGTACTACTCGGCTGAAAGCGGGTCGTCCGCGTTTGCCGATGACGAGCGAAGTGTGGTCAAATCGTGCGACACCGGCAGCGAGAACCCCGGTTTGGTCGTGGAAGAGACGTACACCGGACCGGCCGACTCGTTCACGTCACGTGGGTCCGTGGCCGCGACGTACAACGAGGTGGATGTGGAGTACACGGCGACGCCGTGCGCATCGCGTCGTAGCATGCGCAGGCGGTACGGGGACGAGCTGGGCAACGTGCTGACGGACGAGTTTGTATTTGCGGGCACGGCGCGTAAGGCTGACGCGTCGACCAAGCGCGGCTTCGAGCCCGAGAAGGACGAGCAGGAGGGTCAGGAGCAGGTCAACGAAGAGGACGAGGACGATGAGAACGTGTGGAAGGACGTGACGCCGCTTGGGGCCGGTGTGTCATTCGCGGATGACGATGGCGGGCTCAACCGACTGTCGCGTGAACTCGAGGCCATGCAGCTCGACTTGCTGCCTCGCGGCGCGGAGGAGGTGCTGGAGGACGCGTCGTCGGCACAGCGGCTGTGCGGGCTGATGCGTCGCATTTCGACGGCGACGTCGTCGCCGCCGGTCGCGATGATGCGTTCGGCGGTGGCCCGCGCGCGTGCGACAACCATGTCGACGTCAGCCGTGAAGAAGCCAGCGACGACGATGACGATGATGACGACGACGACGACGACGACGACGTCGATGGCGATGGCGAGGGCGGGGGCGACTCAAACAACGAGGACAATGGCGAGGAGGACGGCGAGGAGGACGGCGAGGACGACCTGGACGACGGAGGCCGACTCGGTGGTGCGGATTGTGCGCGTGGTGTTCATCGTGCTGCGTAAGTGCGTGCGCAGCGACGAGTACTACACGCTCGTGCAGTACGGCATGTCGATCGTGCGCGACGTGTGCGCCGTTCACGACCGGGTGCGCGACGTGGTGAGCGTCGAGGACTGCGTCGACGTGCTGTGCACGGCCGCGCAGTTCTACCGCGACCGCGACACTGTGCTGGCCGCGGCCGTCGACGTGCTGGCCGCGATGTGCGCCGACGACGACGGGCTGAGCAAGCTACGGGCCGCCGAGGCGCGCAGCGGCGTGCAGCGTGTGCAGAAGCTGAGCGAGTTGCTGGCAGAGCAGATTGCGCGCGAACGCGTGAACCGCGCGCGACGTTGCCACGCTTCGGCCGTGCTCGCCGCGCTGCAGCGTCGCCGCGAGGGCGGGCAGCGCGGTTCCGCGTCGCTGGCGTCGGAGATCCGCGCGCTGCGACGCGAAGAATCGGAGGAGGAGGGGCTGCGCGTGGAGACGCAGTGCAAGCTTGCGGCCGTGCTCGAGCGCATCTCTTGTTAAGGCGAGAGAACACAACTAGCGTACTACGCTACTTTTTTTTTGTTTGTTGACCTTTTTCTTCTGTTCCACTACTCCTACACGACTCCTACACGGCGCCGCCGCCGTCGAGCGAGTTGAAGACGACGTTGACGGCGCGCGACAGCGCAGGGCCGATGCGGCGGTTGTTGCGCCCAAACGTGAGGTCGGCCAGCATGCACTCGCGCTCGCGCTCTCCCGCGCACGCGTCGTAAGCCTCGAAGAGCGCGCGCAGCGTCGGGAAGCGCTCGCGGATGGCCGTCGCCTTGGCGAGCGACACTTGCGGCACGACGCACAGCATGGACAAGTACATGTTGCCGAGGTCGTGCGCGCCCTCCACGCGCACGGCGCCGGCCGATAAGCTGTCGCCAAGGTGTTTGTCGGCGTGCGCGTCGTCGGTGACGATGGGCGCCCTGCCGCCGAGCGCTCCTGCGTTGCGTCGGAAGTACTGCTGCGACGCTGCGACGAGGTCCGCATCCCCATCCGCATCCGCGTCCGCATCCGCATCTCCCCCGTCCGCAGCTCGATTCTGTCCACCGCTGCTGCCAGGCCCGCTGCCGCTGCCAGACCCAGGCACAGATCCCATCGCAGCAATCGCCTCGGTCACCTCGACGAGGTAGTGCGCAACCTCGTCCGTGTCATGCAGCACTACTGTGCGCACCCCGTGCCGCACGAGCAGCCGCACCATCGCGGCCTGCACGCAAACGCCGTCGACTGCGACTTGGTCACGCAGCCCGCTCGCCATGCTGCGCGCCGCACGCCGGTTGCGCGTCGTCACCATCTGGTGCAGACCGGGCACGAGCAGCAGGGTCACGACGCTCTTCCCGTCGTCGCGCGTGACAAGGCGGCCGCGCAGACCGATTGCGAAGCGGTCGAGCCTGTCCGCCTGCGTGGCGAGGTCGAGCAGCTTGTCTGGCGCGAACACCACGGCATGCACACCACACTCTTCTGCCAGGACCACCTCCTGCTCCTCGTCCTCCTGCTCCTCGTCCTCCTGCAGTGGTGGTGCTGGTGGTGCGTCGCCGTCACCGTCGCTGTCGCCGTCATCGTCACCGTCACCGTCACCGTCACCGTCGCCACAGTCGCGCGCCTCGCATCGCTGCCCACGCCGCCGCCGCCGCCGGTCGAGACGCAGGTGCTGCCATGTCACGTGCCCCGACACGCCCGTGCAGTGCTCGCCCAGACGGTGCGCGAAACGGATGCGCAGCTTGGCGAGCACGTCGCCACGCCCGCCCTCATCGGCGAGCAGATCGCGCGTCGCGAGGACGCGCACAAGGTCGCGACGGGCCGGACCACGGGCGGCATGTGTGGCAAAGGCGCGGGCGATGCGGGCGGCGCGACGGTCGGCCAGTTGCTTTTCGTGGGCGGCGCGCTTCGCGGCGCGCTCGGCGTTGCGCTTCGTGCCGCGCGCGGCGGGCGGCCCTTCCGGCGGGGCGGGCTGTCGCGGTTGAGGTTGCGGTTGAGGTTGCGGTTGTGATTGGGGTTGCGGTTGCGGTTGCGGGTGGCGGCGCGGGCGGCGCGCGGGCTGGCCGGCAGGGGCGCGCAGACTTGTCGGTTGCGGGTCCGAGCGGTGCGACGGCTGCGAGCGGTGCGACGGCTGCGAGCGGGTGAAGCCGAAGGAGCTCGCCGGCGGGAGGTCGGAAGAGGAAGAGGACGAGGGGGACGAGGGGCAGAGTGGGGTGGGGACGGCGGGGGCGGGGGCGGGGGCGTCGTCCGAGTCGGAGGAGATTTGCAGGGACGGGAGGTGGGACATGGCGGCGGCGGTGGCGACGGAGGGGAGGGAGGGAGTGGAGGCGTCGGCGGAAAGTGGCGGGTGCACGCGGTGTTGCGCCTGCCTTGCGCGGTCTTCGGACGGGACGTGGCGGCGTGGAGCGTCGCCTTTGGCGCCAAATTCCCCCCTTTTTTTCTCTCTCTCTTATTTTGTTTAAACTTAAAACAGAGTTGAACGGTATACGTGCATATAATATTAATAAGTCCTTCTTTTTTTTATTGTGGGTACCATGTCACCGAGTTTTACTTTAGAAGAGCGCCATCTCCATCTATAAAACTATTAAACCTAGCCCGTTTCTTATACATAGAAAAAAGGGGAAAAACGATGAATTTTGTAGAAATTGGAGCGTGGGAAACAGAAAAATAGCTTTCGATGCAAAAAGAATATTTAATAATCAAACTATTTGATTCAAAGTTTAAATGAAAAGAATCCACTTTAGAAACTAGGTTCAATCCAAAAAATTCAACTTTATTATCTTGAAACTCAATACCACTTCCTTGCATATCAACGTTCATTGTAGAATTACCCGAATTAAATGAACTAACTAATACTACTCCTGAATCAACTTTCAGTTTCGGGTATTTTTCGAGGATATCTTTATAGAAGACCGAAACACAGTGACCAAAGATGATCGGGTCGGAAACCTTCATCATCGTCGCTTTCATTTGCAA
>JAVCKV010565498.1:0-10529 GCA_032274145.1 Herpochondria borealis | reverse complement strand
GGCTTGGCGAGTAAGCAGTGTATTTGTGGTGTAATCTTAGTGGAACGAGATGCCCAGTTTTTGGTTCTCGGGGACGAGAGTAGTTGGCCGCAAGTCGCGCCTTCGGCACGAAGTTTATCCCTCAACTCAGAGTTTCTCCCTCACCCCACGGCCCTACTCTCCCCGTTATCTTTTACACTCCACTCCCGCTGGAACAGAGTTTAATAGGCGCCTTAGGCGCCTGGCGTAAGCGGAAGTAGAGTGGTGGTGGTGGTGGTGTCATTCCCGCATGTTCGTACGTATGTGCGATTTTGTAGCCCTTCAAGATGAGGGGGCTGGAGTCGCGCGAAAGGCGCGACGTGCCCCTCATCCCGACGGGCAGCTGGCGGTGTTGTTTGCGCATTTTTCTGCGCCATGCAGAGGAAGCTGAACTCGCGTGCGAGGCGCCAGGGAATGGAGAGGTATCAATATGCGGAATAATGCACTTGGCGGGCCGTGCACCGTGGGATATCGCGATATTCGCCACTTGTACTTCGAGGTATGTGGGAGGAGTATTGACTGCCATCCATGGTCTGGCGCGCCGAGCCGGGTCCAGGAAATTTGGACTGACTTTTCAACAATTTGGCCCAAATTGACACTTGTCCCGACGCGCCTGGGGCGGAATCTGCACCAACCTCCCCTTCATTTCTGCCGCTTCTGGATCGGCCGCTCCCCTTCTACTCCCAACTTCACTTCCCATCTCACCCATGGCCCCTCTCGTCCCTTCCTCCCCACGCCCCGCCAAGCACCACACGCTCAGTGCCCCCACCATTACCACTAAGAGCAGAAGCACGCATTCAGCCACCATTTCTTTCAACTACTTCGCGACGAAGGCGCGACTCACCCCCTAGCCGGCCGGGTGGATTTTCATACCACCGACGCCTCGCGCCATCACCACCGCCACACGAGCAAAAGATGCCGCAACACTTGTCTAAGTCGCGCCGAAGGCTCCACTCCCCGTCCAGTGGCTCTGCATATCCCACTCTCACGCGAGAAACGCGGTCAAGATGAGTTCCGAACCCAGCAACTCACTGGTATCAGGGCAACACCACGAACCGACGCACCACAAAATGTGTGTGTACCAACACTTCTGACCTCCTCCGGCGGCGTGCCACCAAGGAACGCCGAAAAGTCAACCAGCGCTGCGCACCATCATCACCATCTAGCGCTCTAATTATGCAACACCACTCGGCTATGTCGCGCCAAATGCGCGACTCACCGTCGGGTGTCCTGGTATCATTACGCCCTCCCCTGCGATACCAGACCAGGCAGGGTGCCAAAGTGACGCTCCAAGGTGCTAACAGGCTAAATGAAGAACGCATCACTACCGCTCCGCCTTCCTCTCTACTGGTGCTGCCTCGAGCAAGCGGCCGATGGCCGCCATCGTGACGTCAGTACCCGCCTAGGGACTCCCCGACGTACCGGTTGCGCACATTGAGCACTCGGCACCCCGCGACCCGGTATAGTTCCTCTCGGGTCGACCTGTGGTAATTTCCGATCGCGCTCTGTATCACGTGGTCCAGTTCTTCTCACGTGAACTGCACGAGCGGGATGCCGGTCCACCCGAAAAAGAGGTCGTGTTCAGGAAATCCGTTCTCGCGCGCGGGGACGCCCACAGCTTGGAATTCCTCGTGCGAAAGGGCCTCCGGTATCGGCAAGCGCGATCAAGGGATGGCTCCTTGTCTGAAATGGCGCCTATCGTAAGCAATTAGTCTCATGGCATGTTGATGTTTATTTTGATGTTGTTGTGGTTTAGATGATGTGTTTAAACAGTTTGATTATGATTTGGGTATTTCTGCGTGTGTGTGTGTGATATTGCGATTCTTAACGATGACTTTTATATTCCCCCCACAACTGTGAATACAAGTGCCGAGTTGGTGACGACAGTGGCGGTGCCAAGCCGTTGAAACATCACCGTATTCCCGCCACCTACGGCTCAATATCAGATCTAATTTCAGGACCACCACCTTGCGCCAAGAACGGTGCTTCCGGGCGATTCATGACCGCATTTGCCAATCACTGAACTGCACCCCGATTATCGCGTGAGGCGCCTTCGGCGCCTATTTCATTTTAAGATCGGCAGCGAATAGTGCGATGGTTTCTGGTGACAACCTTCTTAAAATCTTAGGCCGACAAACCCCTTCAGTAACTGCTCGTCCAAAGTGATAGGCTGCGTCTGCAGAAGAGCCTCCAAGGCCGACGCAAGCCACGGGAACTGCGACAATAGTTTCGACGTTTTAATGCGAGCACGCAACGCGGTACACGTGCGCGCGTTCTCCAACTTGTTTTTCGGAGGGGAACACGAGCCCCTCTAGGACGGTTAACTCTAGGCTAGAGCCTCTGTTCGACTTGAGTCTTACTTCCTTGCGGCGTTTTTACAACTGGGGCACTACTCGGCCCGTCACTACTGCTGGCATCGACAGCGTGGTTCCTTCCTAACGTCCCCGGGGAGCCGTCAGACCACGAACCCACGACCAGGCCAACGTTTTCTACCTACATGGACGCCGTTCACCTCGGCGTCCCTGTAAAACTCGACAACCTTCGGGCGGGCTGCACTATCATTGGGGTGCCGCTTCAGTTTATGGTCATCCACAGAGTTTGCGCCGCTCCGCCATGGCGCTGTGGGTCACCCCACGGAGTTTATAATGCTCTACAGGGTGGACCAAAACGAACCGGTATTTTTCGCGCAATCTAGCGTCCCCTATGGAGAACAATAAAGCCAACGGCAAGTTTTCCGCCGAGAGCAGCGTATCCAAAATGTGCGTCAGGCTCCACTCAATGCCGCTGATGCGGAAGTTCAGACGTGCCTAAGCAAGCCGGTAGAGCAGCTTCAACACCGGCTCGGGTTGATCGAAAAGATGCACGCCCTCTCGAGTCATGTTGAGAATCCTGGTCTAGATAACGCGACCATGCATCAGTCTCGATGAACGCACAAATCGCGCGTACGCGGACGACAGGAAAGGGCCTTCGTATTGTCTAACCGCCTCGTCCAGCAAGCGTATTACACGGTTCTTCGGGTACTTAATACGCATATTCGGGGCAGCCATCGAGAGCTCACGCGGCGAATGCCGCCAAACTGCCTGTGGGATCGCGAACAGCTGTTCGCGGACATCCGCGTCGTAAAACGTTCCCCAAATTGTGATGTTAGAATCCGCAATATATGTTCTCCCCGGTGCGAAACGAGAACTTATCTCCATATATGATGGCGCGGCCAGGAGTCATCAACAGCGCCATCCCCACCACTCTCTTTCCAGCGAGCACAGTGGAGGAGCCCGCGTCCGTGTATAGCAGCCCAGCGGCTTCGGGCCATCACCACCCCTAGCGTAAGAAGGGCTTCTCTCCCTCTTCCTGGCCTTGCTGGAAAACCTACTCGCCCAACAGCTGAGAAAATTGTGTTTTTGATGGTTTTTCCACTGCCACTCGGTCGATACGAAGTGTCCTCTGAGTCTTCGATCCACCGTTCAGGCGTTCCATGAGCCGCTGTTGGGCTCTTCGGAAAACTTAAGCCTCAGTAGCGCCCGCCTTAATCACGAGGTCTAGTTCTAACCTCGTTTCAGGTATATTACTATTATTTAAGAAGGGTGCCCTCATGAGTGACCTCGGCGCAGGCACCCACCCTGGCAACTATGGGTAGGCGGACAGCCGAGTTACCTCTCTCTGTTCCGCCCCGATCTCATAGGCGTACCTTTTGATCACGGTGGGCTGCACCCGTGCTGCGGCAGTAAAGGACCCGCTTGATGACTCAAGATTGCGTAACACAGCAAACCCAGCGGCGCAGAGGCAGCCTCGCATCCGCTGCCGCGCGCCCAGGGCCGCATAGTCCGGTGCAAAATCCAGAGCACCGGGTAACCCTAGAATCTCACTTCATGGGTATGCGGAAGACACCCTCCGCGCGCTCGCACCAGGTAAAGGGCACGGTAAGGCGGCCTATTGGCTTTGAAGCGCGGCTATGCATGGTCGAGTCCGCGCGTATTGACCGTGCGCTCTAGGCAGCAGCCGGAGGCACCAGTTTGATCCAGGCCGACTCTGGGACAGTACCGGCCGCAACCCGTACTGCCACGGCGCCACCTGACTTCTTCGTTTCCATCACAGCAGACATGATGCTGCTCCCTGTGATTTTAGCTACCTAGACGGCCGCCTGGGAAGTCGGCTGACTCCCCTTTTTACCGGCAGTCGCCGAGCTAGAACCAACGGACCGCGCGGGGACCACCTAGTGTTTCATCCATAGTAGCGTTTTGCCCCGGGAATGTCTCGGGCGATGGACCATTTTCCGCCACCCCCTATGCATCATCCCACCCTGTGGGGCCGATTTTTCCTACCCCTTCTACTTCTTCCGCGTGGTGGCGTTCAGCCGCACAGCAACATCACCAACCGCTGTGCAGCTGCATGGAGCTACACAACCACCATAAAAAGCGTGACACACCGTTACGCAGACGCACATCTGTATTTTATTATGCATGGTACAGTGGTTCGTAATTGTTTATTGTGTGGTGGTACACCACTGTACGGTCGTACATTGATGCACCGCCATATGTGGTGTGACGGTACACCACTGTACGATAGTACAGTGGTGCATCGTCCGGTATGACGTGGTACCACCCCACTATACAGCCGTGTAGTTGATCATCAACGCAGGGTCCTCTTTAGCACAGAAGTGCGAAGCGGGAGGCACAGTACAACTTTACATTGTACGGGATAATGCAATGTACCATTGCATTACAGTAGCCCTCTGCCCGTTGCAACGCAATAGCCAAGCGACCGCCGTCGCTTACACCTGTAATCGAAGGTTAGCTATTACATAAGCATTATGGCCTTCGGCTCGGCGGACGCGCCCAAATACAGTTTGTAGCTTCCTTTTCCCTCTTTCTCCGCCGCAAACCAACTTTTACTGCACTCTTCCTCGCCTTCCGGCTCTCTGTCCTCCCCTCTCTCAGAGCTCCCTTCCTCACCCGTTAACTATCAGGCTGATATATACGATCAAAGCCTTTTGGATTACGTACCAGCTGTGCATGTGAAAAGGGGTCACTATTTCGGGAGCATACGCGAATCGGCCCTTCCTCCTCTACTGCTAGCTAGTGGTCTCCCGAACTCCCTCGATCTCCAGTCGCTCTAGTTCACCTGACTTCTTCGAGCCGTACCCGCGTTGTTTCACAGCGCACTCGCTGTTGTATTAAACTGATCTCCTACCAGTTTGGTGCGGTGTGGTAACCCACTCCCGTCGTGCGCAAACAAGGGACAAACTTGGTACAGCGAAAAGCAGGGGAAATGCCGGCACGAACGAGGAGAGCGGAAACTTGTGTCTGTACCGATATTCGCCTTCAAAATTTTTGTGGGTCCAATCAGAGGCACAAAAAACTACGGCATCAGAGAGAAAAAGGAAAGAAATGAAGGAAAAAGACAAAGTAAGACGGAGAAAAGGCCTTCTTAGAGGTAGACTTCACTAACTTCCTTAATTTGCGCCCCTCTCCAACACCACAGGCACCTGGGCTGCTTCTATAGCGGCTTGGGCAGCGCCCGAGGTGGGATACATGGGCAAAACAGCCTAAGGGCAAAACAGTTAACAACTTACTACACAGAGTCCCTTTGCTTTTACAGTACCCTCTCATAGCGAAACATGCCATAAATCAGGTACATTCAATAAGGCAGCCAGCACTATATGTAGGCCGAAGATACGTAAGCACCAACCAGGGAGTGATTGGTTCACTCGGATAGGCAAATCAGCAGACGTGGCACCCCGGGATGGTTAAGTGGCAGAGTAGCGGGGCCACCCCCGGTGCTCTGTATGCTGTTACCACCTGTGTCACCTAGTGGCGGGTTGGCGAAGCGTTGACGGGATTTCGGGGTACTGTGGGTCGCACACATGTAGTTATCGCCGTTATCCGGTGCGCGGGCCTCATCTGACCTTACTTCGACCAGTACATGTAACCGTGGGATCTCACGAACCTAGCCAGTGACCAGCGGAACATGTCGGTTGCAGGTCTTGGCGGTATTTCCAGGTGCCGCGAAGCTTTTACCCCCGAGCTGCCCTGCGTTCAAACGCTCTGCCAGTCCTGTATATGGCGTTGAAGTTAGAGCGCCTCTTAGTTTCTCACTTTGACGGAATGAGCCGCGCGGGTTGCGATATAGATCCTATAAGACGCGTACGATAACTTCCGTGTCTGGGCCCTGTCTTCGCAGCTGATCGCGTTCACCCGCAAGCTCCACCTTTCGAAATCCCTTGGATCGCTTGAACACTCAGCAAATTTATCAGATATCCCGATGTTGATAGAGGACCGTTATTGGTCACATGTCCCGAGCGAGTGGTCGCAGCGTCCGACGGAAATACTTCCAGATTACTCCCCAGGTCTGGTCGGTCCGCATGGCGACCTCTTCTACTTCGATCCGGTTATCCGGGAGGCTATAGAAGCCGCGACTGCGCAGGCGCCCCACCAGAATTTTCCGCCGGTTCCAAGTGGCTACTCTACAGGTCAGCCCTATATCTCGACGCACTATCTGGGCTGTGCGCCACCGGGAAAACTGTCTCTGCTACAGGGCTGGTACGGAAATTTGTCGTCTCCGCCGCCATACGATGGGGGTTCAGATCCCTCGGTTCCGTTCCTGGGAACGCCGGCGCGTCCGTCGAATCCAGTGCAACCATTTCGACCCATTCGACGGTATGAAACTCCTGGGAGTGTATACGCACTGACGCAAGGCGTCGCGGTCCCGTATTCTGCTGTTTGGTCCTGCTTACGCAGACGGATCTGATCTTGTAGCTGTGCTCGGATTACGCCTCTTTACCTGCTTACGCAGCTAGGCCCGCTGGTCCGCTAACCAATGATGTGATTTATACCGCTCGCGCGACTAGTGATGTTTACCAACTTGTGGTCATAAAGCAATTTCTCAAGAGCGTTGATTTTGAACACGACGAGCTCGAGGAATCGGATTCCATAGTTCGCAGATACTTTCAGGAACTCAAAGGCCATTGTTTCTATTACTCCAGTTCCTTTGAACGGCTTCCCGTCAGGGACAGTTGGGATAGAATGGCTGGTTAGCCGGCCTGGGTAGGATGAAAAAAGAACAAAGAAGAGTTTTCGTTCTAAGATACGCGTTGCCGTACGCGTGTGTAACGTGGGAGACGAGAAAAGATCCCGCAAGCGGATGCGAAATAACTTTAGGCTCCACGCATATCCTAGCATGCAGCACACACGTAATCAATGCGGGAGGCAAATATGGTGGTAAATCCACGAGAGCTTCATTAATATCTTCTGTAAGCGGGAGATTCTTTCGAAGAAAATAGCGTTTCACGTGTGAACGTGTTAAGCTGTTGATGGACTCCCACGTATCGTCCCACTGGTCTAATCCATGCCAACGGACGCGGTAAGAACAAGTCTAGCGAGCGAAGTATGTTACCATCCTGTCAGCGACGTCGTGCGTCACGAAGCGATCATTCACGTACTCCGTCTTGGTAAGTTGTTCCGAAACCGATTTTCTAGTACGCGTTGGCGATTTTTCGAGAGCTTGTGGCGGCGAAGCTGGTTACGTCTCGGCTGGCGGTTCTGGTTGAGTTGCTGATTCTGCAGAAGCGTTTGGAGCTTGTGACGACGGTTTCATAGTGTCCTATGACGGATACGACGTGGTCCAAGGAATCGCGTCTTTGGGCTCAAGACGAATTGGGCGTTTTTGCTGCAGGATTGGAATTTGCGGGTCTTCTTCCTCTCCCCGATCTTCGGGTTCGGGCCCGGAGTCTGTGTGAGCGATGTTTGAGTTTTTGTCAGATTACTATGTGATGGGCGGTTGTACCGTGTCGCCGACTGTAAGATACGGGCGATCATCAGTATTTAATACCTCATCTTTGGTTTCTCACCCCCTTCGAACACATACAAGGTGAACGGTGGTATATCTGAAAAGGGGGAGTGGCCTGCGCGAAGGAGACAATAAAAACGTGTTATTTAGTGTGTTGTCGTATTTTGGCGTTGTGGGAGTCCTGGACTAAGGCGCAAACAATCACCTCAAAGCATGTCAAAGAGGAGGAACAACGGACAAAGAATGAAGAAATACAAGGAAAATACTTTACTTCTGAGCAGTTTATTGCTATTATGCTTGATTTCCGGTACTGTCCAACCCGGCACCGCCCAGGCCGCTTACATAGCAGCAGGTTCATCGCCTGAGGTGTTATCCATGGCAAAAGGCGGCCCAAGGGCAAAACCCTTAATCTAACTACACAGAGTACCACTGGCCCAAAAAGTGCCTTTCCGCAGTGCCATATGCCTTGAACAGGGTACTCTCAATAGGGCAGGCAGCCCGAATCGTAGGCCTAACATATGGTGGCTCCACTTAGTGAGCAACACATCCAGCCTGGCCAACCAGCAGCCGTTGCACCCTAGAGTGGTGTAGTAGTGGAGTAGTAGGCCACCCATTGTGCTCTGTATGCCGCTACCACACGTGACACGTAGAGGTGGAGTGGCGAAGTACCGACGAAATTTCGGGATTCCGTGGTTGGAACACACTTGTAGACGTCGCCACCGTCTGATACATGGGCCCATTTGCGCCCAACTAAAACTTTATGTGGCCTGGGTGCGTTCAGCTCCCCTTGTCCTGCCAAACCTCGTGTTTTTTATTCTAACGCAGTAAAGAGGACAGATTATACCGGAGGGAGAAAGCCACGCAATGGGGCTCCTTACATGAGGCCCGCGAGATTCGAATGGTTCTGAAGTAGACCCTGTGAGAAAGGGGCAGGAAAAACCCAATCGCGTGAGACTTGATCGATTTATGCATCGATTTGAAATACCACGGTCTGCGATTCCTCGTCCGCCAAATCGATGCAATGAGTTTCTGCCACCAGAGAAGCTAGCTTGTGACGACAGCTTTCGTTGGCAGATTCCGGTCAACAAGCTCGTAAGAACGCGTAAGCGTTGTACCTGAGTGCTTTCTTCGACATTCGCACTCGAATATAGAAGTTCCGTTTGTAGCACAGTAGAGCTTCAAATGCAAAGGCGTCAGAATACTGCATCAATTGGCACATCCAATGTTGTAATTCATAGTTAAACCACTTCGCAGGTATGTCCGCTTTCGCGGGATCAAGCATGGCACCGGGAGGGCCTGACGGATCGGAGAGAATCAACTAGAAAGGGGCAACGGAGGTGGAATTATTCGATGTCGAAATCTCATTCTGCACGGCGGAGACGCCAGCGCATCAGTAACTTCTAGTTCTCCACCATTTTCAACAACTCGCCAAGAACCACGTGATCCGTGCCAATTTTTCGAACTCCAGGTAGGCCGCAGGGTTTGGACACTCTAATCTACGGCAAGGCACGCCTTCTCTTTAGTAGATTAGTTTTGTTCAGCCCCTCGCATGGGACGGCTCCAGACCCCGATCAGTCGCCTTGCTCCATCCTTTTCGGTCTGAAACAGCGAACAATCTACCTAGAAGTTCGAGGCGTGCTTTTAAACAGATTACAATTCCCCGTTCCTCGTGGCGAACAAATCACCCCGATGAGCTTGCGGGATGCTTCCTCTTTTTGCCTCTCAAAATATCGATCGTATCCGTTTGCCTAGCTCTAAAAAGCGTTTTGAGCAGCTCCGACTGGAGCAAGAACTTCCCGAAAAAAAGTCCCAAGACACATAGAAATGCCGAGAAACGAAGGTATGTTGGACTATTTTTCGGGCTCTTGCGCATTCTTGAGAGACACAACAGATGTGTTGTCGATCCTGAGAGACCATGGACGGATAAAATGTCCGATGTATCGGCCAGCCTTAGCTAAAAGGAGCACTTTTCACTTTAAGCGAAACACTAGCTGAGTGCGCGCAGAGAGAATAGCGTCCAAATGCTCTATGTGGTCTTTTTCGTCCTGTGAGTGAATTATGACAACTTCCAGATACAGTCAACAGTGTTTACACTCTTACGGCGCAAGCAGTATGTCCGAATCCCCCTGTAAATTCTCTGGAGCGTTTGTAAGGCCAAAAGGCATTCGTCTATAGCGGAATGTCCCTGCATGATATTTAAATGTCGCCTTGTTGCGGTCCTCGCGCCGTAAGGGCATCTTGCATTACCCATAACTTCAATGTAGGGCGCTGAAGATGCTTGCCTCGCCAAGGCTATTAATTCATTCATCCATGCGAGGAATCGGATACGATTCTTTCATTTTAAACATGCTGAAACGTCGTGAACTAACGCAGTAGCGTAATATACTTTCTGCGGGGCAAACTTAACGGGTGAAGCTCATTCCGATTGAGCGGATTCAATGATGCCATCGCACTACTTTCGGCTTACTTCCACTTCCTTGAGTTCTCTCGTCTTGGTGTCAAATGATGACTTGGGTTTCTACTTTTTCGCTTGTTTTAGCTGGCTCACACCAATTTCTGCTGTTGCATGTCATATTGACATTTAATTGTAAATTTGGCATTTACCGAGCAATCGGTCTTTAAGGATCAGTCTATTGTTTTAATCGCCTTCTTTCCCCGATCACGGGGCCTCCTTTCTCAGGATCCCATAAAACCTGGCGCTTGCGCACCATCATACTTGAGCTCGACTT
>JAVCKV010565487.1:0-10532 GCA_032274145.1 Herpochondria borealis | reverse complement strand
TCACAGATGATAGTGAAGCATGTGTTCAAAAAAGTACAAGCTTTATTTTTGATTTTTTTTAGACCTGAATAGTTACGTTTACTATGCGATTTTCCACGCTTGGTAGACTGTGGCAGGGTAATCCAGATGAAGGGGATGGCTACTTTTCCTAAGACAATTTCCACAGTTAGTATGTTGATGTGAGTTTTTCCCAATTTTTAGTTTGTACGATGCATGCTGAGAATATAGCCTCCTTTAGATTTAGAGATTTTGTCTAGAGTGATCTTGGCGATATCAATCCACGGAAAAACCATAGCAAAAAGAATCGCTGTAACTTGCGGTATTGGCTAACCTCTGACGCGTCTGAATTTTGCAGAGCTGCTAGTTTGGAGAGGTTTACGCTACGACAACATATGACGCCAATGATGAGGCAAGCGAGGACTTTTAGTCGTGCTTTGTTAGATGTAGTTCTGTGACTTAGAGTGCTTAGTAAGTGTCCATGTTAAGCACTGCGAGCTTGCTGCAAAGTCAAGGGGGATTACATTTTCATTGCGGCTTATTGCTTGTAATTAGTCACTTCTAGCATGTGAGGCGCAGTGTATTTTTTGTCATGTAGTGTGATGAGTCATTTAGGAAATGGTGAAGATTACAGTAACGACCAATCTGTATTAGGAGCTCATTTCATCCGGAAAGAAAATCTAGCAGAAGGAGAGTCCATCGTGAGCATCCAGCTTGCTAATGTTACATTATGGGAAGCTAAGCTTTGAATGAGGATGCTCATACTCCCTGATGGAGCCTCGCGCCTGCAACGGTTAGATACCGCATTAGCTGAGGAAGGTGCTGATACGCGCTCTAAGCTCTATACGCTCTCGGAAAAAATAAATGGGCTACAGGATGACTACATCACAGCCTATATCCCAGGTCTAGAAATCATCATCCTACCAGAGCTAGACTGCTATATTCAAGGAGGTAGCGAGAGAGTAAGCTACATGAGTGATCTCGTAATCGTAGAAGAAGAGGTAAATGTAGGAGTCCAGAGAGTAGCCCCTGCCGCAGGAAATACAAAGACGGTAATTGTGGGCAATTTTAACTTCAGACATTTACCCTAACAGTAATTGGGAATTAGATGTGTGATTTTACAAATTTCAGGAGCTCAATGATGCTGAGAACGTCAGATATTTCGATCATCTAAAAAGATTACCCCTTGCTAAGTGTCACTGCTAGTCGCTCTCAATAAACCGTCTTGACAGAGTATTCGGTAAAGCTACCCTTTCAAGGAGAAATATAGCTGTTAAATTATCTCTTTTGACAAACTTATTGTGGATTGAGAGTTTTGTCCCAATGCAATGATATCTGTCTTAGCTAGGGTTTTCAGTAGTTTCTAATCCTAAAATAAACTCCTAGTAATTATGAAACCCATCGCAAGCTATTCTAACGATTACGAGCAACGCTACCTGCGTCTCAGCTCCTTTAAACTATTTCTTGTTCTGGTTGGAGCAATTTTCATCTCGAGCTCTACTCCCACCTACGGAGATGGTGAATCACCTGAGCTTAATGAACAAGACTGCCCAGGCTGTATGAATGGACATAAACCGAAAAGCACTACTCTACTTTTCGCCAGAGCAAAAAATGCGACACCAGCAGGGCAGCTTGCCACTTATTCCTTTTACCCCATGGCTGGCTATCTCGGTGGAGACCTATTCATCAGCAATTTTACTGACCTCGTCGCTGGTTCAGGTACTGGAGACTATGAGGGAGGAACATCGACCTATAATGGACATGTTGGAGTCGATAGTAACATTCTCACATGGGATCAGCAGGCAGCAGGCTACCCTATATTCGCCGTTCTTGACGGCACAGTCACAGAAACAAACGACGGTGAACCAGACATGAATACAGTCTGGGCTGGTCAAGAAGCAAACTACGTTAAAATAGCGCATGAGAACGGGCATGTGACTCACTATTGGCATATGCGAAAGAATAGTGTCGCGGTCTCAGTAGGTGACGCTGTATTCGCTGGGCAGCAAATCGGCTATGTTGGAAGTAGCGGTAATAGCACTGTTCCACACCTTCATTTCTCTACAAAATTCGGGAGCTCACACCACGAACCATTTAGCGGTTCTCAACGGACTGGCTCTTCACTCTGGCAGGATCAACCTGAAAACCGCAAAGATATCTATATCCGTAAGTTGGTCATCTCGCCGACATCCTTTGCAGACTGGGATGACGAAGGCTTGCCCAATCCGCTACCCCATGGAGGGACCTTCGTAGCCAGCTCAGATCCACAGCCGATCTATACTTGGTGGTACTTTATCAACCGTCCAGTAAACTCAAGCTACACTCTCACTATAACTCGCCCAGATGGCTCTACTGCCGCTTCAACCATTGGAAGCTACACCGCCGCCAGTCGCCGCGGTTGGACCTGGCGATCCAGACAACCCATCTTGAATACGCCTGGTACTTGGCACGTCGACCTCGTTTTCAATGGTGAGCTTCTTGTGCACGCGCCATTTACAGTCGTTGCTAATGCAAACCAAGTTTCTAATCGAGCTCCCTTTAATGCTAGTTTTCGCTTTCGTAAAAAGCCCTTCACTGAAAACGATGTTCCTGTTTGTGAAGTCGATGGCTATGATGTCATTGACGATCCTGACTATGACCTCGTGAAGTATCGGTATCTTTGGAAAGTAAACGGGATTGTAAGAAGAGATGTCACCACTGGGGCCAAGTCTGATGCCCTAGCTCGTAATCTAATTAGCCGAGGCGATACGGTGCGATGCGAAGTGACACCAACAGATGGCAATGCTCAAGCTGTAACCTCAATCATTGAGTCGGTAGTAACAGAAACCTTTCCTAGTTGGGCTACTCGTATCAATCAAGGTAATGACCCATCCGCGAACCCTGATGGTGACTCCTTGCCCAATATACTTGAATACATTCACGGTACTTTGCCCACCGAAATAAACAACCTTCCGCAAGTTAACGTTTCTGGCCCAGTAGCTGCTTGGCCATCAATCGTAAGTCCGGTAGAGCCCTGGGCAAAAATGACAGTGCAGTTTTCTTCAGACCTTACTCTAGAATCTTGGCAGCCAGCAAACTTCAACTCTCTAACAGGTATGTGGGAGGCTCCTCCAGGGGCTACACAACGCGGCTTTTTCCGTATCTCGGCATTTCTTTTTCCAGAGCCGATCTATAGTATTCCACCAAACGAACTTGGAACACCTGTGCCATAGTTGATATCAGAATTTGAGTAAGCCTCAGTTTTTGTAAAAAGCAAAAAGACAACTCTGGATCAAACTACAATAAAACCAGTGAAGCACCCTGTTATTCACCATAAACACTATGCCATGGGTATCCAAACTTAGCAGATATTAGATCCTTATAAAAATGCATCACAGTCTTTATATCATCAATATAGAGTCTTGAAACTTTTAAGGTCAACCGATTTCAAAACTTCAATGAAATCAATAAATAATACTATTTTCATACAAATAAACCTTGTCTCTCAGCTCTAGCACCTCGAAAATTATTCAACCGTCTAGCTGAGCTCTATCCTCTTTCTGATCACCAACGTCATTGCCCTGAAATCAGTGATATTGAATACCTGTAAATGGGAATAGAACGTTGTATTAGCAGTGATCAATCAGGAAATGAGTTCCTTCAAGATTATCGTAAAGAAAACGTTGGCAAAGTCGGTGCTAGCCACTTTTTTGAAGCGATCAAAAGCAAGAGAAAGCTCAATCACCTTATGGGGTCTTACCTCAAAGATCACATCAATGATGAACTCAGTCAGATTGAAGAGTTCAAAAAATGGCGCTTTGTAGCTGGCGATGGTCACTATCACAAAGCAGCTATCTTTAACCCGAAGACCAAGGCCGACACGTCACGCAAGGATCTATCAAAAACTCCTACTGGCCGTTTTTTCAGCCTTGATTTTTACACACCCATCACCTTCACTCCATAATGGCTATTTATGGGCAACAAACTCTTTAAAACTAATTTTCTGGAGGAAGAAAATTACAGCCTTCATAGATTGAGAGGAACGAAGTCAAAATTCCTCATACATCCGCATCATCTTAACAAATACCTCCTTCTACTCATCTCCTAGCAAAAACTTTCTCCCCGCAATCCTCGAAGTGCAGTGCAGAATGACTGCCGATTTACCACTAAAGCCCGGTGAAAATAGCGTTCGATTATTTTTCATAACCTACTGGTAGCAAATAGAAGGGGGTAAGGTGAAATCTTCTTTATTTTATTTGTGTGACTATTTATTTGTTATTAATTTATTTGTGGTACTCTCAAATGGGCTTATTTGCACGTGTTTTCTTACATCTTCAGATTAAGCCTCGTTTTAATTATTTTGCACAACTTTAACTCTGTAAAAAAGTAATCTAACATTAGCGCTGGCGGTTGCTATAACGATGGCTTCAGTTCCTGAATAATCCGCCGTAATAGACACCGTCAGACTACTGGCTGGCCCAGCCACTCCGTCTCCTGAATACCAAGTGAGAAGATCTGGCGACCACTCGTAGGAACCAGTGATATCACCCAGAGGCTGCTCATTGATCGGATGACTGAGAGTAGTTATCGTCTCATTTATAGTCTTCGTAGTGAGACCAATGTTGAACTCATCAGGTTGCGTGCCGAACCAAGCTTCCATAACATTCACAATACCGTCACGATCAGGGTCGTCACTAAAACTATTCTCCTCTCCAAGATTATAACCAGATATCCAACTTGAGAACGTCGAGCTAGGAGCTTCAACTGGACTTCCTGGGTTATTGTATAGGAAGGTGACATCAGCTGCAGTAATCGCAGAGTTGTAGACCTGGATATCATCGAGCGCTCCATTATAGCTATAAGAATTAGAATTCCAATAAGCTCCCATCGTCCACTCATTATTTGCACGGACAGGAATACTTGGTGCGGACGTATTTGTAACAACCTTTACACCGTTAATATAAATTCGACTACCTACCCCCGGCTCCAGAACTCCCACTATATGCACCCAGTTAGCTCCAGAGTTACTGTAGTTCATCAATGTATCAGGAGTCACGAGATTAGATGGTGCAAATCGGATTTTATCAGCTTCGTTCGTCTTGAGTGCATAACTATCACCAGTGCTTCCTGTACCCTCAAATCCCGCGAGGCAGGTGTAACCATGAGCCGCGTTAGGTTTAGCCCAGAGCGAAATCGTCACTGGCTCTGCACCAGTCAGCTTGAGATCCGATGAGTCTGCTAAGGTAAATCTCGGATTATTGTAACCATTAGCCGACGCCCCAGTTACCCAGTTACCGCCAGCAACAGTCGTTGCGTCATTACTATAAGCGGATGAGTCATCAGCTACAGTTCCAGCTGTCTCATTTAACTTCCAATAGCCTATTAGCCCAGCAATCGGTCTAGGACCAGCATTTCCAGTGGTGACTCTGAGGTTACCGGTAAAAGCACCATCCCCAGTACTTCCCACAGCTGCGATACGATAATAATAGTCAGCGTTTGCAGCAGTTGTGCTGTCCTCGTAACTACTCTGATTGAGACCTACCGTAAACGTTTCAAAAGTGCCAAAAGCTGGATCAGTAGAGCGCCTAATGGCGAATCCAGTCTCTGTCGAGTAACTGTCGTTCCAACTCAAGTCTACCTCAGCTCCGCCCGGCGTTGAGCTAGGGAAACCTGTCAATCCAGACGGAGCCGCCAGCCCACCCAGCCCCGTCGAGAAACTGCTATCGGATGACCAATCGAACTCAGCGCCAGCTGTGGCCAGGAATCGGTAGTGATATACAGCATCAGCCTGAAGACTGGTTAGAACCTGACTCAAAACAGCATCCTTCAAAGCAGCTCCAAAGGAGTGTGATCCACCACCAGGTGCATCGAGCCAAGTGGCCACAGTGCTTTTTCCTTGATCAGCCAGGGCCCAAACTAGAGTTACCTCATCTGCGTCGTCATTTCTAAGTTGATTACCCACAGTAGCACCATCATCTGTAATACTAGCTACAGTTGAAGCTCCCATCTGAGGATACTTAACAGTCGAGAACCGAGTGGGCCAGTTAATTGAAATAGTATACTGACCGTTTGCAGTGGTATCGAATCTTGGCGTGGGGTTTTGCGGAACTCCAGGGGTATAAGTCTTAACTCGGATTTTTCCAGAGCTCTCGTCTAGCTCAACAAGTCGAAAAAAGCCATCTCCACCGTTTGCACGTACTTTGTTGTAGTCGGTGACCATCTGCAGCATGTCAAGACCGGCAGCATTCTGCTTTACCGTGTGGGTGTCTTGACTGGTATGACCACTCAAGACCATGAAGACTAGCGGATTATTCTTAACTAACTTATCGAAGATTTGGAGCTGACTATTGCGACCCGGCCCCACGGTGTAGGGATTATTCGGAGGTCCATGAGCTGAACCCTCAAATACATGGGTCGTGATAATCGTCGGCATACCAGGGTGTGCATCGAGGATCCCTTGAGCCCAAGCGATAGCATCAAAAGTAGGCACATCTGCAGGATTTGGTGTTGACCCAGGAACGTGCCCGGCAACATCATACTCCAGATTCAACATCAGATACTCTCTCGCTCCTGCAGAATTTGACGAGCGGATCACATGATAGGTATTCAGATCGTTAGAGCTAACTCCCTGGTACTCTGGCTGATTTGCGTAGCGGTGAGTTGCTGGAGTTCCTCTAGTCCCAAAATAATTCCTGTAGTTATGCGCCCAAGCGCCCGATGGATCTGCACCCAATCGGGTGCTATCCTCTTCGTGATTTCCATAGCTTACATTCCAAGGAATACCTATTCCCCATCAGCGTTAGTAGCGGCATCTAGCATCACCATGCCAGCCTCTGCTCGGTTCCACTCAGCAATGTCGTTACCATGCTCTATAATGTCGCCAACTTGTGTGACAAAACGGATTTTATTCGCCTGAGCATTGGCTGCTATCCAAGTAGTTTGAGCAGTAAAGGATGAATAGAGGGCAATTCTATCCATTGGTCGCTGTTGGTCACCGATCACTGCAATTGTGAAAGGATCTGCGATCGAGCGAGAAAGAGAAATAATACACAAAAGAGCCACGCAACTGCAAAAAGTGCGTCTTAAGAGAGTATTAGAATAAGTCATAAAAAAACTGTATGGATCAGAAATCAGAAAAAAAATATTGTGTCACAATATCAATGTCAATAGCAACTGAATTTTATACTTTTGACGGAAGCGCATTTGAGCTGGTTTTGGTGCCGACCACATTACCATCAATGTAGAAGGCTGCTGTCCCTACTCCGGCGTTCCAATCATAAACGCCCCAGAGATGAATCAAACCAGTATATTTTATTTGTGTGACTATTTATTTTTCACATCTGACTACTACGCGTGAGCTAGGCTACTACATTGTCGTGGCGTTGGGTCCCGTGCTCTTACAAGCATACCTGAGTATTACCGTGCAGCACTCTATTGACATATATTTTATTTGTGTAGCTATTTATTTTCGACCAATGTGTTTCCTTTTTTCTCGTTTCTTACCAGTTTTTTGTATCACCCATGGGGAATCAACTCCATTAAGGATCGTCAGTTGTCGATCTAAGTCACGATTTTCGGTATTCCTTGGGAATAGTACTCTGTGTGCGTGGAGTTGAGTCTTACTACGTAGTCTTTTCAACTTTTTCTCATGCTTGTTTAGTTTTGAATGCCTGACTTCGGAAAGGGCTTCACAGATCAAAGGGTCTTTTGCGTTCTTCTCAGTTTTTAGGCTAAACTGAAGATCAGAATTTGCTTGAAGATATCTTGGGCTAAACAAAACACAGATTGTCTTATGAGTTTCTTCTACCTCTGGGTGCCATACCATCCCAAAAGGCATGAAACTAGCCAGCTCTTCATAAGGTTCGGTATCTCTTCGGGCTATTAGAATCTTGTCACTATTATTTCGTGAACTATGAGTCCCAGCCCCCCATAACCCATCACTCGCCCTATGCCTTGGAATGTTATATTTAGTTTTCGGCCCTTTATATCTTTTCAAATCCATTGGTATCTATAAACGATGTGATTTTTTTTTTTACTATAAGCGATTCTTTCCGTATCGGTCATATCTGCTCGCTTCATCTGAGCGAAGCTTTCGCTCATCGATGGGATGATTTTGCCGTCCTTGGTTTCGAGACGGAAATTAGCCAACTTAAGATCTATATTAGATTTACGTTTATCTTCAGTATCATAAAAAATATTGCGAGGCGGATAAAAGTCTGCACCCTTAATTTTTTGAGGAACAACGATCTCGCTCTGGTCATAAAATTCATCATAGGATCTTGAAACCTCCACGGTATTTAATTGATCAGATATTTTCAACTTCTTTACAGGAGCCTCATCAGCATTGACATTAACAGTGGGTAATAACAGGAGGTGGCCTATGGGTAAGGGTTGTAAAAAATTCGTTTTCAGTGTTTTATGAATGCAGGTTGCGGTGTTAGATTCTACAGTGCAAGTGAATAGTATCTTTATTCCCTAAATAGTTTTGTAGCGATTGCTTTAACTATTATCTCATCATATTGTATTTTATAAATATGATTATTTATATTCAGCTCATGAGAAGGAGCTTGGTGTGTCAATAGGGGGTGATTTTTTATGGAGTTGGGCCGTTCCTCTCTGATCTACAGCTGTATGCGACGGAGCTTAGGATTAAGCATCCAGTTACGGGTGAGATGATGACTTTCATAAAAGAGCCCAATTTTTAAGTGCGTTGAGATGTAAAAAGTAAAGTCCATTTTTCTAACTTTAGAAGGTCAAACAATCGCTGAGGACCTCTTTGAAAAACTGTTCTCAAAACTAGATGATTCACGAATCAGGGCCCCTTTGTTTTTCGTTAAGGAAGTAGATTAACTGCTCTTAGCTTTCATAGCATTGTAAATTTCATCTTGGAAATCTGCGTCTTTCTGGGCAAGAGAATCACCAGATCCGTCTGGGTATTGCCTGAGGAGTCTCATGGTGTCGCTGTAGCTAAGCGTTTCAAAGAGTGTTTTGAAGGCTTTTTGGTTAAGGTTAGAGTTAAGCATCTATTTTTTAATTTGTTTAACTATGATCTGTAGATCGATTGGTATAATTTCGCCACTTGTTGTGTAGATTACGTTATCCGGTCTGGCGTCGAAGATCATGATTTTTAGATCTAGATCGGCGTCTTGTTTTGTGAATGTTTGAGGTATTGTTCCTCTGGTGAAAGATTAAGACTCAAACCAGAATTCGATTTCTTTGTCGACAGATTTTCTTCCTAGTATGAATGGCTGGGAGGATATTACTGCTACGTAATTATCTATGTGGAGTATGTCTTCAATACGGATATCATCACCAAAGTATTGGTTATGGTTTTCAAGATTAGTTAGGTAGGTTGATAGGCTACCTTGTGCGCCAAAGTTCCGATGAGATTTGCGATCTGCCTGATTGTTTAAATCAGATAGTTTTGTTACTTTGATTACTCTTCCTAGCAGTTCGTCAAAGTAAACATTGCGTTCATTTCAACCTCCTAGATACTGCTCTCCTCCAGCTGCTCGCTGAGGAAAATTTTTGGCGGTGTAGAGGATGTCGTTCTCTTAACCCCACGATAGTAAGGATTCTTTCTCACTATGGAACTGTTCTGTAAGATTTGTGCCATTGCTAGGTCTTTCGATATATTTACAGAGCTCTCTTGGCGATATTTCCTAAGTTTTTCTATGGCGACTGCGGCCATTGTTTTGAATTGATATGTAAGTATTTTATAATGAATTAATTATGTGGTTCTTAGGTTTTTGATGGAGTCATGGAGGCTAGGGTCAGACCTGCTCTTTAGCTGTAAAAATTTTGGGGAACTCACAAATCACGAACTTGTTTCCCCTTTGCTTTTTTTATCATAAAGTTAGTGAGCCTATGTATTCTGATCGACTCAATAACTCTATTTATGATGTCTGTGTCTGACTAGGTCAGCGATCCAGCTATAAGCTTGGTATGGTTCCACCTACGAGAACCCCAAAATCGAATTATTAAGATTAGATTCGTGTAATGATTGTATTTGGTAGACGCTCGTAGTAGGCTATTACTGGATTAGCATCTGGTAAATCGGAATCGGTCGTTGTGCCAACATAGATATTACTTTTATCAAGAGCTGGTAGAAGCTGAAAAATATAGCCTGTATTAAGCGCTTGAGCTTTAGTCGCAACATTCTCATTTGCTTTACCGTTAATTACTGCTAAAACCAATGTGAAGTAGTGGTCCGGAGCAAGACCACGTCTGGGTCCCATCCAAATGGGGTCTGGATTGTAAAGTGGGATTTTAGTCTAATCATTGCGTTGTTGAATTTAGTAGGTTTCTTGGATTATATATTGTATATATAATGTTATATGTAAATTCGTTTCAGTAAATCGGTCAACTATAAATTAACCGAAACCAGAAATTAAAATAAATAGACAGGTGTTTTATGAAGAAGGTAGGTAGATAAATTCTTGAGGAGTGTTGAAATATATAAAATGATAAACTAATTTTATTCGTAAGCGTCTTTAAATTGGCCATCTAGCCAAGATCTGAAATTAGCATAGGCTTCCCGGTCTATGATTAATTTA
>JAVCKV010565476.1:0-10533 GCA_032274145.1 Herpochondria borealis | reverse complement strand
GGGGGGGAATCGATTAGCCCCGTGCATAAATCAGAGAAATAATCCGTAATAACTAAAATTAATTGCCCGAATTTAGAAGTCCTGAATTGCTACCTCGCCATGTTAGAGCAGCCCTAGAGAGGCAGTCTTTGTTATACTACAGGAACCATTTTGAGAATTTCAGCGTTTGAATCGCCACAGAGACGATCCTAATCTTCGTGGATGTAATGTAACTCCATGCCCTGGGAGGCCATATTCAATGAGCCAGAGGTTAATCTTCTTGTTTGGGAACTGGCGCACATCCGCGTACCCCATCGCCAGTTGACGAGCGCACTAGTTCGCGCATGGGAATAATCAGCCCATTGGTTATCCGGATTTGTAAGTGCAAGTGCGTTATAGGCAGCCACCTTTCTTACAAATATTGTAGTACTGTGTGGCCAGAACGTAGCTACAAGTTATGTACTTTGTAGAACTTTTCTGTACTATAGTACAATTTAGAAATTAATCCGCACCCTCCAGTTTCCACAAGACCAGTCCAAAAGACAGTTGGAAAAATACCGACATCGATCTCATAGACGACCTTTCTATCTGGTTGATACCCGACATACCAGGCGCACTTCGTTACTGCACCCCTCTTGATGTCCGCAACAACATTGCAAGTTCTAGACAAGCCAGACCGAAAACCGTAACCTCTGTTTCATCCTTTTAGCCATTGACAGTGACACATGAGGAGGGGGAGGCTCCAAGTCAAGCGTTCGAGAACTTTTAACAGTACCATTCGAAATTGTAAAGAATTTTGAATTATATTTAATCGTATACATTTTCGCACTGTGTTACAATTCGACGCGTTAGCCTGATCATCCTTGAGAAAATAAACAGTGTTATGGTTTGACGAGAACCAACCATTCTACTTTTCTTAGAACAAAACTCAGAATTAAAGCAGAATGTAAAGGCTCGTGTAAAGGCAACTTTTCTGTGCTCGGACATAATGTTCAGTCGTATTGAATTGTCATGACAGTGGTGTACGCTCTGGCTGCGAATTTCTCGTTTCTTGGCTGCATAAATCTCCTCGTTATTATTGGCCTGTAAACAATACGGGAAAACGAGGTTCGCTGCAGGACGGTTCCTCATAGTTTCACTTCAGCCAGACATACTTTCTTTTATTGATTCTAAGGAAATATGTACAGAACCATTAGGACGAAAACCTTGCTCAGAAAACTTTATACATCTTTGCGATTATGTTGAAATTGCAATCAAATTTTGAACACTCCTAAAATAAGCCGTTATGATACAAGAATGATGCTCGAATAAAGAGACTGGAACTTTCGTATTGAAGAAGAAATAAGTCACTCAGGGTTTATCTGTCGTCAGTTTTTTGAGGATTTTTTGTCTCTATTTTTTGTTAAACCGTTGGTTACATTTACCATTTTTCGAAAGTTGGATTCATCTCAGTGAACTGTTAGTAATTCTTTCGCGGGCACATGAAAAGGGAGGTTTGAAGACATATTTCATAGAATATGAACAATTAATTATATTCCATATTTTGCATTCTTTCTAAAGTAAGAACATTTTTGACAGGATGTCAAGAGCAACTTACGCTAAGTTATTTATCAAAATTTATGTTTGCACTGGGCGTCCGCCCAAAATTTAACTGTATGTGATACAGAGCTTGGTATGTTTTAATTTTTTTAAATCACTGAACTAAAACACATTACTATTTTGGGAATCATCAAAACTTGAAAAGTTGCTATAACTGAATTGTTTAATGATTCATGAATTATATGAACCAAAAGACTAGAAATTATTATGTACAGAGTTGTCCAGAACTAGTAAAAAACTAACAGTGTCTGAAAATAATTTTGATTTCTGGACATTCCGTGAGAAACAAGGCTTGATGTGTGGTCAGATCGAGCGGGTGGCAAGTGCGACAAAAGGGAGAAATGGAACGGATGAAACAGTGCAGTAGAGTGGCACTTATACACTGTCTCTTCCTTTCCAGCTCTCCCTTTTATCGTACTTGTCAACTGTGGCATCCGTAGATGGCTACCCATTTCTGAGGAGTTCAAAATGTTTATTCGCTACGACAACTTTGATCAAAGATAAATATCTGTGCGAGCACTGTTTTCCATTGTTTCTATTCATGACCAAATAGTTCAAGTTGAACATCAATTCATGATTGACGGACTAGTTCTTAAACAAGTTTGTCGCCAATTCCTATATGCGACTACCACATTTTACACCGATTTTAACATCCACTGGAGCACTGCAACTAATAAAGCCTGCCGTTTACGGCGTGTGCTACGAAATCTTGTCACATCGACTTTATATAGACTTGATAAAACTTTTCTATAATCCAAGGTCCAAGAAATGCTTTTTTCAAAGGAAATTGGTCACTCGTCTCTGTCGGTAGGAAAACAAAATTTCTATCACAATTTTGACAACTGTGAACCTGAAACGCAGTATATTTATGTAATTTCAAATTTTCTTGAGCTGCTTAACTGTGAACGAGGATGCTTTGATGCCTCTATATATCGTTTTGGACGTTTTTGCATTACCCGGTGTCCCCGGAAGTAGATTTTATTTACGAAGATAATTTTTTCAATCATATTGAATATCAACATTTATGAATATATGATACAATGTGATTTACTCTGGCCATTAAGCTGGCAAGTTGAAACAAAAGAAATTTTTCCTTCGGCTTCTTTTTCCTGTACTCAAAGGTATGTGGGCTGTTGACAGTTTCTCAATAGTTCTCTAATTCTCTACTTTTTCGCCTATTTAACCAACAAAATTGAGAAACCCCCTTAAACCCCCGAAGCCCCGAGGTTACTCTTAATACATCTTACTAAGCGCTCGTAAGACCATTTGGAAACACAAATAGGACGGCGTACAAATCTAGAATTTCGTCGCAAGAACCCCTCCGAAACTGGAATTAATCTAGAATTATTACAAGGGAGGCCAATTTGAGAACAATTCCGCATTTCCGACTCAACGCTCGTTATTTAAGGATTTTAGCTCCAGAACTGTCCTCATGGATGATATGTTCTTCAACTCGCTAATTTTCAATACTATGCGATGGGCATAGATCAACACTGACCGTTATAATGATACCCATCTTTGTCTCTCACCGGATCCGTTGAAGCGCTCCTCGTAGCCAGCCACTGTGCTTCTAATTTCGGAGACCTATTCCGCTACCCTTCTCCTGTGCCTGAAAAGCGCATTTATCAGTTGGCTCCGTGGAGTTGTGTAATGCTGCGAATTCTTCGCCCTCTTGGTGCGTTTTCGACTGTTTATTTATCCAAATTATACATTTTGCGACTAGTTTCGCCCCTGTATTCTCTTTCTTCATATTCTTTGCTATTAAAAACCCTTTTTCTTAATTTCCACGACTCTGCTGCTTTCCACTTCATATATACAACCAGTCTTTTCTTTCTTACGAGCTATTCATGCTGGCCATTATAGTACTGAAAAATATTTAGGATATCTCAGTTACTGTTTCTTCTGTAGTGCTTTCCATCCAGAATCGATTTTATTTTCAACCATAATTCACGGCTCTGGAAGATATTAGTGTTTTGGTAAAGAACCTACCACAAATTGGTTTTACATTTCTGAAGTATTTTATATTTGCGCAAATAGGTTCAATTCTTGAGTTTAATATAATTGCCAGTCTATTCGTTGCGAGAAACATAATAGCCGGGTGTTCTACAGCGCCATATTCGAAGTCAAATTACTCATCATGCGAACCATTGTATTGAGAAGCATGAAATTCAGCGGAATTTTGAAAAATCTAGCTACTTAAACGTGGCGTTGGGCAGCCCAAATGCCTCCGGCACCAAGTGCAGTATAATACAGAGTACCTATCCAAGGATGCTCTGACGCAGCCCGGTGTCTAACCGGCAGCTCTTAATCCGGGGAATTTTTCAGGTTATTTTGGATTATTCCCTTAATTTATGCACCAGGGGCTAATCGATATTGGTCCCCTCTTGTGACCTTTTACCCTGCTATAGGGTAGCTGGCTTAGCACAGTGTGGTACGGAATACCACTATGCTTAATTACCTATATAGCATTAATCCCAACTGTATTAGTGTTGAACTACAAATAGTACAGTAGGTCAGGCTACACGAGTGCCCGTCTCGCACTTAGTACTTCAGCGGACTTGCGCGTCTCATCGCGACCGTTCAATAAAAAGAAAACCTACTCTGGAGCTTTCTTTGCTTCGCGTGCCGAGCGCCGCGACCCGCGTGTCCTAGCTCCTGCCTTCCTCCACGCCCCCGGCTGTGCATCAAACGTGCACAACAGGTGCCCCTTCCTGTCCCCAACGCGGTCGCGTGTTGTCTCTGTTCCCGTCGCTAGCTAGCGAGACAGTGGCCCCCGTCTCCGTGCTTCGCATGTCTAGTGTCCCGTCTCAAATTCCCCGTCCTGTCGCAAGCTAATGGGACCTTCGTCTCTCTCTAGGCCGATTAAATGCGCAAGCCGAGGGCCGCGTCCGTTATCTCTACTTCACCCCGTCCCGACGTCGGCGAGTTCACCTTTCCCCCGGTCTCCCTCGCCAACGAGTGAGAAATTCCTTTCCTTTCGCCCTTCGCTACGAGAGCCAAGCGCAAAGTCCCAAATCTTCGTCACCTGTTCCTGACGTAAGTGTAAACATCTCTTTCCCGTCCATGTCGCCAGCGAGCGAGACGGTCTTTCCTCTACCACCGTCCTACCGCCCCGTCTCAGCACCAGCGAGTTTTCTACCCCCGTGTTACCTCCACAGAGCGCTGAGAGCTCTCTACAGTACCTTGTACTCTTCCCAAGTCCTCAATTACTTCTCGGAGGTATCTACAGTCCGGTACCTCTAGTGAATAAAGTCCTAGAAACTCACAAGGCTCCTTTCACGGGATCACCTGGTACTTAATCGAACTACAGTGCTTCTCGTAGCACTATTCTTAAATTCCTTGTTGGGGCGTGTGATACTACACAAAGCTTGACTACGCATGGTGAAGATTTTCACTGATGTCTCATTTCCATACGTACACTGTTCTGATCGTGATTGAAGAGCTACGTAGTTCGATACATCACCAAAAAAAGTTGCCGAAATATTGCGCTCTTGTTGAAAGGCTGTCATCAGGCGCTAAAGCCTAGCCAGAATCCGGAAACGTTCTACAATCCCATACTTTCACGGTTATCCCTTACGGTGGTTTTTTTAGTGATAAAGTTGCTCCTCAAAATCTGTCGAATCCGTTCACTCCCGAATATCCTAAGACCTATGAACTTAGGTTCCATCTTGAGCGTACGGGACTTCTTTTGGCTATCAAAGAATGTCGAACTAGCCACAATGCCAAATAGTACATTTTTACGGTAGCTTAACCTCGAGAAATAAAAAAATTACTAAAGTTCAGATTTTATTGCAGCTGCCGTCATCACTATCATATCACAGAAAATTTTTTTTCACTGATAGTCACAATATTTGCTGAGATGTCCACCAAATTACCACTTTAGCTACTTTTTGAGCGAGAAATGAACTGGGCATCTTTATATTTTCAACGAAATGACGCTAAATGTATTATTGAAAATATATTCTTTGGAAAATGGTGTTGATTTCAAACGTACACAAAAAGAAAAAATTAAAATTCCAGCGGGCTTCTTTGAGTCTCGAAAAGCGATGAAAGAGACGATTTTTTAGGGGTGGGGATATTGTGCGGTTGGGTTTTTGGTCTGTGCGGGAAGATGTGAGTTGGGCGGGTATCGTGAGTTGTACTTTGACGAGGTTTGGACCGTTTTTAACATTGCAAAAACAGTGACTGTTTTAGGAAGCGGTCGCCAGTATGATAGTAGGTGTAAAAGAAATGAATTGGAATATTTCTACTAACACCGGTAAACATAGTGCGACCCCGTTTCTGCTTCCAACCGGGCGTGAGAACTGCAACATGTTTGTTACGCATTCGGATTACTCTCCAATTCACACCGTTCGGCTAACCGCGTCTCCCGTCTCAACCATCACAAAGAGCTACTGTGTAGCTCTCTGACCATGTTATAATGTAGCTTCCCTAATGATACCTATTCTACGTCTTATAAAAACCCTGTGGTGTTAGTTCTGTTTTACGTAGACTGTTATATAGGTTGTACTACACGTGTTTTACGGTGTGCTTTAGTATTAAGGAGCTCTGTCGCGTCTCATCGTGACAACCTGAATAAACGAAAACCTTCTTTAGAGCTCTTCACTGCGAGAGATGAAGCGCCGCGTCCCGGATCTACCAAGCTCCAGTCGTACTCCGTTGCTCCTGGTTGTGTCTAGTAAGGTGTACAACCGGACCCTTAGACCGTCTCAAAAACGCGAGCGCCCATTGTCTAACGAGCCCATTGTCTCCCGTCCTAATCGCCAGTGAATGCGACTCCCCTTTCTCTTAGGAGCAGTTCCCTACGCGTTCTGTAGCGCCACGTCCTGGACTTACCCCCGTCTCCTGTCCCGAACCCGTTTTGTGCACCCCCCCTTGCTCCCAGCGTGATTCGCGAGCTTTAGCGCCGCGTCCCACTCTACTTACCCTCATCGCAGCGTGTGCGACGAGTTCCGTAGCTCGAGATGCACGGAGCGCGTTTTATCCCTGCCTAGATCGCCAGTGAGCGCGACCCTCCCCTTTAGCGAGCGTGATACGCGTGCTGAAGCGCCGCGTCTCACACATCTCGTCCGCTTCCCACAGCGCGGTGTGCGTTGTCCCAAGATCCTGTTATCCCGTCGCTTCTGAGAGCGACGGCATCCTCTGTCCCAGTCCTCCTCCTCGACGCGAGCTACCCGCCGCGTCTCGCCCCCGTCCCTGTCCCAAGGGCGCTCGTAGAGCGTCTTTCCCCTTCGTCCTAGGTCGCCAGTGAGCGCGACCGCTCCCTCTCTACCAATCTCCCTCATTCCCGGATCAGCACTAGCTTTTGTGCTGATTCTCCTTGCTACCTTAAAAAGCGCTCTGCATTCTCTTTTGAATCTCCACAGTCTCCCAGGTATCCTTAAACCTTATTTGAGTCCCGTAGCTACTGTACGTGCAAACCGAAAGACAACCAGGCCCGTTTCACGGGATCATCTGCTACCTAAACAAATTACAGTGCTACACTAGCACTATCTTTTACACATTCGCCTTTTTTGATGTGTGTGGTGCTACATGTATCATCACCAAAAGTGTAAGTAGGCAAATACGGCAATGCCACTGCGTGATCTTAGCAATACTATAAATCAAAGTCAAGCCGGAGGAAGTTTGACGCGCAATCAGCGGGAAAGCCTGCATGCTGCGTATATACGCCCAAGATATTGTGGTAGTGAAGTGATTATGCTTGCAGGTTGGTGGTGTAAACATTTTTTTACGCAACTTTTGGTTGGACGTCCGCCGTTGACTCAACTCCGGACTTAAAATGATAAAAATAATCAAAATTCCACTCTCAATCCGAAGTTGAGCAACTCCGAAATCCAACCAAAACTTGCGTAATCACCTATCCGACTCCATGTCACATTTGAGTACTTTATGTCTTAATTGAAGTGACCTAGTTTTATCCAGGCGCATCTGCATTCCTTTTTGTACTCATTTTCGCGCCATAAAATAATCTAACAAAACCTCACCCTTCCATCATTAAAACACGAACGGCACTGGCACCATCATCTTCAACGAAACTGTTTGAAGCTTCTTCACGTTTAAGTGTTACAACTAAACATTTAAACAACCTGTGCCTGTACATGTACCGTGCAAGGTAACGCAGGCAATCTACGTTGGGGGATTAATGACCCTTACGCCGCCCTCTGTTAAATGTCCCTGTGATACAAGAACGACCGCCGTGGAATTTACCACCGAACGTTCCTTACCATCCACTTCCGTTAATGTTCCTTTAAAGACAGGAAGGGGCCCCGAATCATCGTCCAACTCGCCTTTGTCATTATTATACGTCAACTGCAGGAACGGGCGCCGTGTCTTATTTACAAGGCGAAGGACTGTGAAGTGCGACAGGCGGGATGGTTGTAGGGAAAAATCGGTTAATACGGTGGGAGTACGAGGACGATCTGCATTGCGGATGGAAAAGGTCAGCACATCCACGTCGAACGAGAGTTTTACACGTTGAGAAGCACAAAAAGACCTGGAAAAGAAGGACCTGCGCAATTAAACGACCGGAGCATGAACATGCCCCAATGATGGACGTGAAAGCTTCAGCCAGTAGGTGAAGATGTCACATACCTTTAATTCCATACGTTACTCATCTCGGTTGTGGAGCACATTAATACAAATCATTCGTCATTCGAAAACCTCGCTGACGGCCACGGAATGGTGTCTCAGGTGTGCAACTTCCTTGGGAACGACACTGTTCCAATCCAGACGTGTATGCGTCGGTTTTTGCAACGCTACAAGGGAAAAAATTACACTTCGAATAACTAGGAGCAAGTCAAGTCCGTCTTTTACAGGAAAAATGAAACGGGTTTACCGTTTTTTCTTTATATTTTTCAAGCGATAGAACGAGAATTACCACTATCTCAAGGCACTCTTCATGCACTTCTTCGACAACGACGTTGCGCTTGCTGCTATTCTTTTTCTCAACAATAATTGTTGTGGTACTAGGGACGGGCAAATACATCACAGCTTCAGTTCCTTGATTACACTCCTGCAACTAACTCCGAGAAGCTCCTAATTATCCTGAATATTTTGCAAGCAACAAGCTACTCGATCCGAAGAAAAAGAAGTGCAGCCTTTCCGTTCCAATCTTTGCGGATTTGGACTGCGTCATACTTGGATATATCCGGGTGGCGCGGGCGGAACTTGAGGGAGTTGTGCTAATTACGCAGAATGTAAAAAAAGAATTGGCTCAATGTGGTATTAGGCAACAAGGCACTGGCGCCTCCGGTGAGGATGCACATATTTCAGTACTGATTCAGGATGATGATTTCCTTTATATCAACGCGCTCGATCGGGAATTGTACGCTTCCATCCAACTCTTTTGCAGTTCAGCACAAGACCACATCCTGAATCAAGAAGCGGACGATGCTGCTCCTTGTGAAATCTGGGGAAACATTAACCTCATCCTAACAGACCCATCGTATGGCATACTGGGTCCCGAACGGATACGAAGACATTCTACCCGGTTCCTACATCCGAAAATTTGTGCAAACGTGCGAACAACTGCTCACCATAGGTGGCCATGGGTTCTTCATGTGCTCCACGGAACAGGTTAACGCGTACAGGGTGTCGTTTCGTGCGAAGGGACAACATATTGGTGGGAAAAAGGCTAATGAGGATAGAGAGGAAGGTGATAAAGAACGTCCGCGCAGGGAGAAATAACTTCATCCGTGCCCGGGATGCAGCGAAAAACCATTTCGTAAACTCAAAACCCGTTCGTTTTTGTCTTGACCGCGGAGTACTTCAAACCGCGTTATTTCAAGTCCAACGCACCGTCCAATCACTTCAAAATGCTATTAATTTCAAAGATAATTGCATTTTCAAGAAGAATAACTGCGTTCAGTGAATACATAGAATCACAATTTCTTCCTTCCCAAGAGCCCAGCCACGCGTAACGTGGTTTTAAAAAATCACGGGGCTCTTACCTGGAGATCTAATACACGTGAATGAATCGGGAGGGAGCTTTTTGCAGCTTCGTAAGGCACAGAATATTCTTTCGTTGAGCATAGAGATCATTCAGCGCTACAGTCCGGGTGAAGGTATCGTCGTAGACCCGTTAAAGGGTAATTTCTCCATTTGTATTGCTGCCGTTACAATGGATACACCGCGGCGCTATGTTGGATGCCAATAAGACGAATAGTGATAGCGTATGGAAAAATCTCATGAGAAATTTTGAAAATTTTAGATTGCTCGTGCCCTTTTTTCCTGTACGCTCACAAGAAACATATTAGAGGAAACTGCGCTTTTCACCGTATCCGACGCAGCACGTAAAAATTCAACAGAACTTTACACCCGCTCTAGAGTTTGGTACTATTTTTGAAAGCTTTGAAATGAACCCACTGTTCTGCCACAGTATCAACGTTTCCCGCCCCACGTCCTGGCGGTTCTGGCGTCCTAATGGTCCTCACCGGAGCCAATCAAGGAAATTTTCAAAAAAAGGTTGGAGGAATTGGCCCGTTTTGCTACATGAAATATTCCATCGTGTGGACGTGTAGATGCTTCGGAACATTTACAGTGATTGCTTTGTACTGACTCACCTTTGCCCCCAGTCCCATTAAGCATCCAATTCTCGGTATGGCTGTGTTCTCTTCAAGTCATATTGCGAAGCGCTCCACGATCTGTACATTCTACGGCACGTTGATGTAATCCAACCTCTCAACACGGAGACAGACGAAGAAAGAGTAAGGCGATGTAATTATGGCTGTGAAAAAGGCGCGATTCAAAAGTAACACGTGTCGAGTGCGAGTGATTCGTATGCAGTTTGAGCAACACAAGCTCGTTGAGAGTGGTTTCAAGACTGGTACCCTTTTCCCAGACCCGTTTTCCACTTGTGGTATTTCTAACTTACTTGACTACCAGCCTAGTTTTGAGGAGAAGCCTGCAGCGGATAATTGTTCCATTCAAAATAGAGAAGGGAATTTGCAGCTCCAA
>JAVCKV010565465.1:0-10534 GCA_032274145.1 Herpochondria borealis | reverse complement strand
CAGCCGATGCTCACTCGTTCGCATTATTGCGCCTCTCCGCTGCCACGCATGCTGTCAACAACGATCAACGACGCATTCCCTTGGCTGTGAAGGGCACTGGGCTCAATGCTGGTTCCTTCTTGGTTGAAGTACCGACGAGTTACTCTATCCTTGTCCCAGGAACATACTTTTTGTTCGCCTTGAACTCTGGAGGTGTTCCCAGTGTGGCCAAGACTGTTGTCGTGCAACAACTAGATACAATGATGCCTCGAACTACGACATCAATGGTGTTTCCCATTGTGTCAGAGAGTTTCAGTGGACACTGTGTGGACATCGGTGGAGGAAGTCAAGACAACGGAGCCAAAGCAATCCAGTGGCCTTGTCACGGGCAGCAAAACCAAATGTTTGAGTTCGAGATGGTCAGTGATGGTGTCTACCGCGTCAAGGCCCAGCATTCCCAACGGTGTCTCACGGTGCAAAATGCAGCGACCAGTCAAGGCGCTAACGTAATTCAACAAACCTGCCAAGATCAGCCGCACCAGTTATGGACGATTGACGGTACGGGAAGCAACCAACGTCTCAGAGTCACTCACACAAAAATGTGCCTAAACATTCTTGGAGGTGACCGTGCACCTGGGATCGACTTGGTTCAGCGGAATTGTGTTGGTGCAAACAACGAGGTTTGGAGTGTCTCAGACAGCCTAATCACTTCAGGCATCTTGCCATCTCCTCCAATTCCGCAAAGTTCTCCTGTCCAGGTCCAGATAAAGTCCGAAGAGTTCAGTGGCCTCTGTCTCGATGTTGCTGGAGCCGGACAAAACGATGGCACCCCTCTTGTTCAGTGGTTTTGCCAAGAAGCGGCGCACCAGCTCTTTACATTCCAGCGCGTCAGTAATGGAATCTATCGCATTGTCGCGCAACATTCCTCAAAATGTCTTACAATCGCAAATGCTTCGAGAGCTCAGGGAGCCGCTGTAATTCAGCAAACATGTCAAGATCAAGATCACCAGTTGTGGTACGTTACTGGCAATGGAGGCAACCAGCAGCTAAAGGTCAAGCATACCAACCTGTGCTTGAACAATTACGCTGGCTCTGGGAATCCCGGAAACAGGTTGATTCAGTGGGAATGTAGGGGCGGAAGGAATGAGCTTTGGCACATCTCCGATGCGTTATCAACAGCACAGTAGTGATCGAGTCCATGTGCATGGCGGTGATGATGTGTTTAGAGATTCATATTGTAAGCAGACTACGAGTTCTATGCGAGTATAGCCACATTCCTTGAGCAGCATGATGGTAGTTTCTATATTGAATTTCTAAGAGCAAATGGATCCTGACGTCCATAAGATGCTTACAAGTTTGTCATGTATAACGATACCAAAATGATCAACTCGGTCCACCTGCGCATCCTCTCTATTCTCACACCACCACTCGGGGCGTCGTTCTGAGTATCAAGTGGCGTGGGCGCAGTAGAATTCAAAAGCAATGGTCCTGGTGTTGGATCTTTTGTTGGATTCATGCTTTGTACAAAGCTTGGAGATGATGAAGTTGCCAGTCTCTGCCATGTCACCAGGATGATGGCCGTTGTTGAATTTTCCTCGTCTCCATCCAATATCTACAGGAGCTCGGACAGCAGTGCTTCTTCCCGCAGCACTGGTCACGCATTCGGTCACTCGTACCTGCAAGTTTGGTTGTAACTGGTGTCCTTCTGATTCCGATCCGATTTGCTGTCGTTGCCATGGATTGCTCGGAGAATCAAACAGTGTTTGGCATCTACAGCAACATCCGACGGGTGTAGGCGAGCACCGGTTGTCTTCTTCTTTTGTCACCCAAAATATGGTACGATTTGGTTGGTGATCAAGATGCGAACATGGTCTCTCACGTTCTCTCACGTTCTCTCACGTACGCCCGATGATTGCATATGTCTCTTGCTAGATTCCAGGTTTCCGCTGTTCGCCAATCTCTCAAGTCTCCGTGCAGTATATGTTTGAGCCTGGACAACAACCCTTTTTCCAACAGCATTGGTCATGGACTTGCACACCACCAACGAGCGTTGATGCGAACACTGGTTCCATTCTTTGACCTGTCCGAATCGGCGATGTGAGCCATGGATTGCTTGCAGAATCAAGCTGGCTTTGGCGTCTGTCGTCACCTCCGACAGACGTTCGTAGATCTGTTGTCTTCTTTCTCGTTGCTGGTTTGCAAATCGGTCAGTGTAGCTGGAACACGTCCTACTCATGAATTGAAGCTGAGCATGAGACACTAGTCCGCCGAGCTGGGAGTTGGTTGTATCACGGATTCGTCTACATGTACACTATACATGAAATAACTAGTGGATGATGGTATGTCCAAGAATAACAAAGTGTGTTTTCTTGGTACACTTGTAGATACAATGGAGCCACCGCACCGTCCGTGCGTGTCCAGGAGACGATGTAAAAGGGGGGCAGCGTGTTTTTGATGATACATGAAAGGACTTCCTTTGCTACCGACGACTGAAAGATGTTCAGCGTCGGATCCGTTCCATCTCATTGCGGTACTTCCAGTCGACATTCTTCTCGACGTCTTGTTTGAAGCAGCCCGCGCCGTCCTCTTGTACAACGCAAGAGAAGGGATCAATGAGCTGTTTTAATCTACGTGTAGCTGTACAGTAGGAGCTTCTCTAGACGTCTTTGGTTTGCTTCCAGTACACATCATCTCAGCCGCCAAAATTGCCAGCTTTTGATGTCTTCTACCCATAGAACGCGCATTCACCAAAATCGATATCACTACAAATAAAGCGTCCACAAATGGCCCGACTAATTGATTTCTGGTCGCCACTCCTTGACGACGCTGAACACGCTATCATTTGGTCCTTTGTCCGCCAACCCCGGAATGTCGTAGATGGCATTATGACTGTTCTTCTCAGGATCGGAAGGATCTTCCCAATTAATCAGGTCCTCGCTAATCGCGCCTACATCACAGAACAATGTCGGAAAGAGGGTACCCGGGAGCTTGATTTGGGGAATGTACCCATAAATACCTCCAACCTCGGTGAATCCCTGGTTGCCAGGCTTGTCATGACTCACATAACCACCAAACAATAGCGACTTGAGGTGCTTGCGGATGGCATTGAGGTAGATTACGATTACACCAAGGATAACTGCAATTGACGTCCAACCAAACACGACGGCAAACTCTTGACCATGCTGCATCCATTCGCCGCCTTTCGGCTGATTAGAGGGTACAGCCGGAAAGGCTGGCCATGGTTTGTAGCGGAGCATATCTTGATTGCAATATTTGTAGGTCGTCTCGTCTTCCACAATCGTAAACTCAACAGGGTCTCCCTCACCGGTGACTCCTGAAAACGACCCCACGTAGTCGCTGGAAACGGTGTTGTCGAGCGAACAGGCGTTGTCGTACGGAAATGACGCAAAATTGTACGAGGACATGAGAGCATAGGCGATGAGAGCTCCTGAGAAGAAATACAGTCGACTAAGTCGAGCAATGTGCGTCCCCAATCTCGGTGCTGGAGCCCAGTTGCGCAACAGGCAGAACTTGTCCACCCAATAGTGAACAGCAAGTGTCGCCGAGGCCCAAAAGAATCCCGCTGGGTAGACCATGGCGTAGTAGAAGGTCAAGAAGAGCACATTCGTCATGTCCTGCAAGAAGAATGTAAGAACGACAAGAATTCCGCAAAATATCAATCAGCATAAGGGGATAACTCAACTTACCGTGTAGCGCTCAGATAGTTGGTATGGTGCTCCCGTGAAATACGCGTTCATGCGACGCTGATCAGGAGCTCTTGGTGCAAGAATGTGGCGATACACATTGCCGGGTATATCCAAGATCTGCGTGACAGGAGTCTTGAGCAATTCGGTGATGAAAATTGCGTACATGGCGGGGATGAGAGCAGAGTTGAAGCTCTCCAGTGTCTGTGTGAACGGTGTCACAAAACCTGTCAGCACGGTCGTTACAAACCATAAACCAAACGTGATCTTCACGTAAAGGCTTGCCTGCTTCGATCCCTCGGAGGCGTGAGACTCCAAGTTTGTTATAAGATTGCAGATTGATGGAAACACAGAGTTGAAGGTAGAGATTGCAATAGCAGCATACGTAATCCCGTAGTGATTGCGCACTCGTACGACAATCACGTTCGAAGCGATGACGGCAATCAAGGTGAGCACGGAGGTTACCGAGCGCAGAAAAAGCTGGTGGAAGATGCCTTCATCCAAATCTTGCCATCGCACGCTCGAAGGCTCAGGTGGTTCTTGGACTGCAAGCACGTGCTTTCCACGAAAAGTGAGGTTGTCAGCAAGAGCTGATGTGTTGTTCGTGAGAACATGAAAACCCCCGACAGACATTTGATGCAGCGCCTCTTGTTGGTACGCTTCCTTTTCAAAGATGACAAAGACGTTAGAAACATCATAGTGTCTCTTGGAGAGATCTGTATTGATAGTTTCATCGATTGCGTCAATGTTAGTCTTGAGAGTTTCTGCGTTGCTCATAAACATGAGCTTCTGAAAACGTGTGAGAGGCCACGCTGTTTCAACGGCGGGGCCAACATTATGAATGTCAACATCAACGCCTGGAGGCTGCAAGTTCTTGAGAGCCACGACTAGCTCGCGACGTTTCACGAGGGCCCAAATCAGGTCTTCGTTGTCAAGTGTCACCGTCACAGAAGTGACGTGACCGAACTGTTCAAAGAAGCTCCTCCACTCCTCTGGATCTCGAGCATCTTTTGGTGGATTGGAAACCTCCACAGCAAAGTCTGTCGTGGTCAAGGACGCGTTGTCGAACTTGATTTCCTGTCGCTTGGTTGTCTTGGCGAGAATGTAGATCGACAAACAAACGTAGAGTAGACACGCGAAAGCAATGAGACCCACGCCATTGTTGATGCCACAGTTATTCGTTTTGATAAAGGTGAGAAGAGTTCCGTCTTGAGCATTGGCTTCCGCATATCGGTCATAGGTTGGAGGAAAGTCATCCCAGTCGTCCTTCTTGCACGTTGGACACGGTGCCCAGGCTGAGTCGGTACAGACAGCACTTGCTTTGAGTGAGAGCAAGGCTAGGCCATCGTCCAACCCGTTGTAATTATCCGAGCTAAAGAAAATGAGGTTGGGAATGTTTATGACTCCGGCAATGAGCATAATGATAGACAGAGCTCGAAGAGTGTAGAAGTAGACACCTGAGCTTTTCGGACGACAGTGCAACGGTTAGAATAAGTCGACACCGTAAGATACGAGGGTACACGTACACCGTAGTGAGCTATCAGATGCGCATGTTGAGGTTCGTCACAGTTGCTGTTGTGGCAAACGTGAACCGAAGAGGCACTGGTGGTCAAAAATTCATTCACATTTTGAAGAGCAGAGAACGTACCTATACCGACCCCGAAATCTCCCAAATCTTTCTCAGGAGTATTGAACAACGAGTATAACTGAGTTTCCCCATTATTTTCTCCTGCTTCTGCCATGCGATTGGAATCTGCATCATTCTCGGCAGTTGGTTTGAAATGTCGCGCGAGCGTCACGTGCTCAAAGTAGGCCCAAGCCTTGTCTATTGATGGCGCCTCCTCTTCGTTGACCTGAGGATTGTACCAATGGTACTTTGAAAGAAATCGCGCCAGTCGACGTCCCAAGGTCATATCCTCAATGGAGTCCCTGTACGTGTCATCGTGAGATGCAACGAGCGGCGTCTCCTCCTCTGTTGTCGCCATGGTTGAAGAGCCGCCGCGATGGAAGGTTGTGTGATTCTGTGTTCTGGATCTTGCGAGTGCGAGTAACAGTAGTGCAGTAAGGGAAGAACGGTGCGGTATGGTGTACACTGTACTGTTACTCGCACTAGCTGAATGAAATGGGTTTGCGTCAGAAGGTCTCTAATCTCTCTCTACATGTGGACTACATGTACTGCTTTGTAGACAACGGCGACTATCGCAACTATTGCATATGAATGTAGCTATCTATGGAACATGGAGCTTCATCGTAACTGTCTAGTCTCATTATTGACAGACTTTCTTCGCGTGGGAACAAAGAGTTCTGCCGCAAGAGACCATCCGATTCCTGACTTCCAGTGATTACCTTCTCGTACACACAGCCAGAGCCCGAGCAGGCAGGCTATATCCTGCAGGATGTTGAAGTCTTCATGTATTCGTCGTTGCGGAAGACTTACTTCGGCCCTACTACTCTCGCACCATACAGCAGTGACGGCTGTTCCACCAGTTGCCCGCCTTACTCACTGATCTATCCAATCCATCTGGGACTTTGTAGTTAGGTCAGCTTTGCACCACTTTTCACAATTGGAGGCTCCTCCGCATCCTCATAACGGCTGTAAGCGTCACGACCATCGTATTTCTTGAAGCCCAAGAATTCACGCCACACATCCACGACCTCAGTAAGCACACTTTCCTGCTTTCCCCTTCTTCGTCGCGGCTTCCTTCTGCGACGGCGATGTTCTTCAGTCATGACGCTACTCAAGGCGCTTTCTGATGCACCCACAGTCGATCGGCTTCCTTCAATCACTGGGTCAAGCAGGGCGTCGTTGGCACTTTCAGCGGAAAGCTTCTTCTCCTTGACGTTGCTATTCTCTGGTGTACAGCTTGGTGGGGCATACGATGCAGGTTCTTGCGGTTCCGCCTCCTTCTTTTTCATGTCTGCCATTTCCATTTCCGCTTGCGTCATTACTTTCCTACCATTAGGGTTGTGCGAACCACCATTGTTGCAGCATATATCGACGCACATGAAGCAGTGACACCCGATAATCAAAAAGGCAACCAAAGCAATAGCGCCAAATACCTCCCAGTATTCGGTGATCCAGGTACTTGGGGAACTGCCCCACATTGTCACGGCATCTTGTTTCATGCGATTCATAAACTGTGTGATAAAGTTACCACCGGAATCATCATAGTCACCATTGTAGTCGTCGTCGTCGCCATTGTCGTTCGAATCAGAACCAAGTGATCGATGATGTTGAGCCTTCCGCAATGATGATGTCGAACTTCTTCGAAGCGACGAGGTGCGGCCTGTAGCTCCTGTCGACTCCAGAAGAACAAGCAATAGAAGCAGCAGCAACAGTACGAATGAGGGTCTCTTGGTCGTCATGATTTCAATGAAGGGTTTCTTATGTCAGCGGGTTTGCCTTGCCATGTGAGTGAGCCTCAATTGTGTTCTTCGTTGTTGTTGTCATTGATTTGGGGATTCTTGATCGCTAGTCCACCCCCTATATCTTAGTTATTGGCGAAATAAAAATTTCGGCGGTGCAAACAGATCCATACATTTCCCAAGAGTGGAGGGTATTTTCATTGGGAATAAAAAAGTTTAGCCCTTAGGCTGAATCCGTCACTCTAATTGATTCAATTTTTAACCGTTATTGCACGTGGTATTATAACGTCGCTTTACGTTGAGCTTAGCATTTTTGCTAGTAGTTGTGCGACGTTGGGACATGTTTCAGTCCCTGTATGAACATATTCCAATTTGAAGATATGTAAATAGTCGTCCAGCTTACAAGATTTTAGCGCCAATTTTGTAATAGTTTTGCCCACTCCGCTTCCTACCCGCAAGAATTTTTGGCGCGGTTGTAACTGAAAACGCCATAATTGTCTGTTGAGGGTTTGCTATCGTATGAATTTGTCGGCCATTGCTGACAGTAGAGGTTAGCAAGTAGCTGGTGTCGCCGCCTACTGCAGAGATGTCTCTTGCTCTGACAATGATGCGAGACCAATGAGATTCCTCGTCCTCCTTCTGCGTAGTCTCGCAGCTCTGAGTGTGGTGGCTGCTGCAGATGATGACTCTGTTGTGATATGCCCAAGGATTTCAGAAACCACAGACGATCAGACCCTTTTCGCAGATGATCCTACAGACCCAGAAGAAAACCGATTCAATGAAATCTCTGGTTTGGTCTTTAGTGCCACCCAGAAAGGGCCATCCGGAGATCCTATCCTATACGCTGTCAATGACAGTGGTGGTGGAAAGCGACTGGGAATCTTTGATTCAGGAACTGGAGAACGCCTCCTGACATTGAGGCTGACGAGTTTGCAATCATCTCGAGATTGGGAGGCTCTGACACTTGGATCATGCGGCATCTTGGAATCGAGCGACACAGAAAGGACGTCAGAATCTTGCATATACATTGCTGATGTGGGGGACAATGGGGCGCGAGGCGAACTAGGTGCTATAAGTGGCAGGCCCAAGGAACCGACCGTGATTTTCAAAGTGCAAGAGCCACTTTTGGATGAATTCGAGGAAAACGAAGACGTTCCTTCATCCCTCGTGACCACCCTTCAATTCGACTATATGCACCCCGACTCTCCGACCCCCTTTGCTGATTGCGAAGCTGTCTTTTTGGATCACGCAACGGATGGTGACCTCTATGTCCTGACGAAGTGGAGCTCCAATTTAGCAGGAACCCACAACCGGTTGTTTTTGATCCCCCCGACGGCGTGGATGCCTTCCGAAGAAACAACGTCGTTCTCGGCTATTCCCGTGACTGACGAATCCTCCTCCCTCATGGGAAAAGGATGGACCAGAGCAGAAATGACCTTTGATGGGTCTCTTGTGATTCTGGGAACCTATGATCATTCGTACTTGTTTGTCAGGTGTCCCGGTCAGGAACTGGCGCGAGCCTTTGATCAACCACATTGTCGTCGGTGGGCCAATAAATTTTCCAGCGATGCGGGTCAGTTTGAGACCATCGCCGTGGTACCCGATGCTTCGAGGATACTACAGATTTCAGAGTGTCGGCCCAAATGCGACCCTCCCATGGTTTGGTCGACATTGGAGTACTCGACGGGTACTCCCATGTGTGGCCCTCCAACAGCAGAACCGACTGTAATGCCAACCCCACCACCACCAACGACTCTTGGTATGCCTTGCTGTTGATGGCTTAAAGCAATCTGATTTTTAGGCACCCCAGACCAATCAATGCCTTGAGATAGTAAATTTTCATAGGTCACTCGGTAAATACCTTTTTCAGCAATTTCTATCGCAACCCGCCTTTGGTCACCACCCTTACTCTTTTGTGGTTTTCGCCAACTATAGTTGCGATATTGATAGCCTTTAGCACGCATACGTTCAGCATACTGAGCTTGTACTTCTGCCCAATCTATAGGTTCTGGTATTTGCTCTGCACCATACTCTTGATTCAACTCAAAAGCCCCATGAAACTCTTCTCTTCCAGTGACATCGACACTCACGAGCGCAACAGATTTAATATCTATCTGGCGACGAGCATTATTAAAACTAAATTGATATTGCTCAGCTTTTGCTGAGTCAGTACTGCGGCTACGAATAAGACGCTTATTTAACGTAATCCAATCTTCATCACTATTTAAAACTTTCGCTTTAATATGAAAACCAACATTAAATGTCTCACTCACAGTTTGCCACTTAAACCTAATAAAAGGGCCTTTTTCATTGCTTTCAAAGTGACTTAACGTCACAGGCACAGCTTCAGGGGAACCAATAACACTGGTTTCAAATGGGCAGTCTGGTGCATATAAAGTCAAGCCCGGAGCACCTACTTCAAAGTCTTCCCAAGCAGCAGCAGGAGAAGTACGATACTGAATACCTGATGGACCATCACAACACCCTTCAAAACCTAAAGCTTTAAGCGTATGTGTCCCAGTAGTTAAAGTAATAGAACCTGTTAAGGCATCTGCATTGGTGTAACTAAGACCCCACCACAAATCATCATTCCAATCTTCCTCAATGGTTGCTCCATCGACATACAGCTCTCCACCCGCACCAAAATCACTACCCATGCGGAATTCATACGTTGCATCCGCCGGAACTTCAAAAAATGTTTCATAGAAAAACCCAATATCAGCATTAGATCCATAAGTGCCACTATTATCCCTTTCTATAGAGTCAAACGCCGCACAACCATAACTGGGATTAGTCGTTACTTCATCAAAGTTGAATAAAGCCTCACCTTCGGCACGAGTTGTCGGATCTGGATCAGAAGCAAGATACGGCTGGGTGTGATACTTAAAACCTGAACTAGTAAAGGTATTCGCTGCGCTGCTCGATGATGCAACAGTGTCATTGTCATAGTAGAGATAGATAGTTGTATCCGGTGGGCTTAATGGAATTGAAGGAACTTCAACCCACACAACTGCAGTTTGCGCAACACTATCAAAGCTATCCGCTTCCTTTTAATCAGCGCAGCAACCAAACCGCTGATAAAAAATTGATTGACGCTGGAAGCTATTATCGCAAGGGCGATTCCAAAAAAGCAATTCCACTCCTTCAGGAATTAGTAAGTGCCGATCCTGATGATTCTCGTTTGTATCTGGCACTCGGCATTAGCCACCTGAAAGCACAAGAGGCTCCTCAAGCTATTGAAGCTTTGGCGCCATTGATTGTAAGATCAGATACTTTGTATTTGGCTCAGGCACATTGGTATACGGCCTTGGCTCATTTGCAATTGTCTGATGTTCCGTCCTGTAAAAAAGAATTGCAATGGTTGGAGGAGTTTCACACTTTCAAGTTGCCAAGAACTTTGAGATTCAGGGAACCCAGTTTTGCTCATTCGATATTAGTGATGAAGAAAAGCTGATGGCCTATAGTCCTGATGTACTTTCTTGTTA
>JAVCKV010565464.1:0-33776 GCA_032274145.1 Herpochondria borealis | reverse complement strand
ATATGACTGTATGCTTGTGATATTTGTATTTCCATATATTAGGCATACCGTGTAGCCCCAAACCTAGTCGTGCGAGTAACACGTGTAGTTATTTTTCTTTACTATGTAAGTCGCGCTCACCTCTCTCTACGAACGCGAAAAGAAATAATGTCAACTGCCTTCTATGTTCGTACCGCAAGTTGTAGTTTTATGCGTACGTAGATCTGTCCCATTTACCCGTTCCAGAGCACATCGTACTTGTGCTCTGGTGACCATCACTTGATTTATTTTGGGCCCGTCGTGCTACACAGCCCCCTTTCTGAGCCCTTCGTGCTCCCTCAGTCCCCTTTTTGACCAAATATGACTCGTTTGCTCCGTTTTACCCCTTTAGCGCCCGAAGTATGCACCCCTTTACCATCTCAAGACACAGTTGCCGCTCGACCCAATTTTTAGCACAGTAGGTGGAGATAGTCCCTCTTTAGCCTCATCTACTCAAACAGAATACCCTACTCAGGTTCGCCTATTAATTGGCGAGCCGAATAGTCAAAATCGGTCTGATCACCTGACTGCCTCACATCTGGCAGGTGTGATGCCGCTTGCTGGCCAGACTCCGCCTAAAGAATCAGGCAGTTCCAAACAAACATCACACCTGACGGATCCCGGTCACGGTGGTTTTGGACTTAAGAACAAAAGCTCGCCAGGCAAACCATTGGTATCTCCATTTAATGATTCAACAGGGTATGTAACTGGACAACTTGGCCCATTGGCCAAGCTGTACGGGTATCTCAGATGATTTTCATATGAGCTTCAGGCCTAACAAGCCCGAAGCAGTGGGCGCTGGAACTAAAAAGCCACCAGCGATGAGTGGTGCAGAGGACCTACGCCGTTGACTCCACTTGGAAGAGACGGCAGGGTCACCCAGATTTCCAGCCACACTGAACTTCGAAGCACCATTAAACCCCGATTAGCCCCCTCACGAATAGAGGCTGAACAAGAATGTACTGGAAAACTACTTGGCGACGGCGCGTTTTCGATAGAAAATAAATATCAAAGCGTTGGAGTACAAAATGGAGCTCAAAGTAAACAGGAAACTATAGAAATATGCAAAGTATCTAGAATCTGAAATTATAGCCGTGGAGAGACGGTTGGATTTAGAACTACGTAGGTTTCAAGCTACTACCTATGAGCGCTGTAAAAGCGCTAATTAGCGCATCTCCGTACTCATGGACCATGTCCGAAATGTGCTTGAATACTTTGAGGCTGAATTCTCTGAGCTCGTTACGAATATCCAGAAAGGGCTACTAGTCCCTACAAATTCCTAAAGGGAATTATTATCATCATCCCCGCCGCTGTCACGCAGACGGGCTGGTCTTTCCGGTGTGCCCCGACCTCAAGTCGAAAGGCACAACACTGTAGGACCGTATCCGTCACCAGTGGATACTGACCCCACGACTCCTGGCACTGCCATCCAAATAGCTAATTTCTCCTTACTGGAGCGAACCTAAGTTGCACAAGTGCAAGGAGATAATAATACTTATTAATTTCGACTTAAATTTGATTTTAAGAGAAATAAATAAATCAAAACTTCAATTAATTCCTTCTAAAAAGAAGAAGAAAAAGCGAAAGGAGGATTCCTGGAGAAATTATCCTATGGGACAGAGTCGACTGATGATGACTATACAGACGCCCGTCCTCTAGCTCAGTAGTAGAGCGCTCTGGGACCCCCTTACCGCAGATTTACAGTCCTCGTCCCAAATAACTCTCGCTTTGCGAGATTTATCAACTACAGACGTTATATTCTTTTAGATACAAACCCTTCGCAAAATAAAAAACCTCAAACACTTCCTGCTGTAATTTAATTAAAATTACCTCTACTATGGCCCTACATAAATTTGACGGTACTGTCCCTTTAGATATTATTGCTCAGTTGGGCGAACTTAAAAAGATATTAAATTTGAACAATATAGCAGAAGGAGCTGCTTTCTTTATCCTTTACGAGCTTCTACAAGGAGAGGTTCGCGAAGAAGAGTATGTACCTAACCTAGAGCTAGGTAAGACCGCACTAGAAGGTATTACGTGCTGACCTGAGGCGGTAAATTTCCTTTTAGAACGTTACGCTAAAAATGTTTTCTTAACCAGAGCACTCGACTCTTGGGACAACGTACAGCAGCAGCCCTAAGAGGACGAGAAAAAATTATGCGATAGGCTCCGGGCTTTTTTCCGGGCTTGTGGTAATGTTTTTGACACAAGGACAGTGACAACCCATTTTTAAAGGGTTACTGCCGGGCGTACAACCTTCGGTTATGCGCCAGCATTAGACGTCACCGTTTACAAAAATTGGTGACTCCAATTCATCTGCGATTTACGCAAGTGATACCTACATGGCGACTCGAGTAGGTACAGTATACAGTAGCCCTACTGCTAGAATTGCAGGACCTACCAGAGTCCACCGTGGTAGGCAAGTACCTGCGTCTCACGCTGTTCAAAAGATAGGACCGCCCTATCAGGGTCCCACTAAGTCCGTCTTATGGGGTGAGATAGACTCTGAAATCGCGGAAGAACAGGCAGCTCCGGGTACAAGAACTCAGTACGCAAACCAGTCTACTGTCTCGATCCCTTCCACCCCAACAGCTCCTGAAGCTGTAACTTCTACTGTCCCTAATTACGGACAGTTCAACAGAAACTCATATGCTGGACGGTTTGCTAAATCACAGCCAGAGTGGCATGTACCTGCTACCGCATCCCAGGCTGGTACAGTATAATGTTACTCTCGCTTCGAGTTGGGAAATGGTAGCAGTGAATTTCCTCACTCTAAACCCGCCCGGGGAATACAGGTAAGAAGAATTCATTCTACATGATATTCGAAAATGCCTGGCTTCAACTGAAGCCAGGTTGGCGTCTCTACCTAATTTATATCGGCACATAGTCATGTATTTATAATTCATACCGTCCAAGGATGTCCAGAGCGGTGTCCCTCTCTGAAGAGACACCTGATACACCAATAAAGACGGAGAGCCAACTTAAAGTTGACCCTCCGCCTGTAAACGTCCGAAATCCTGTGGCGCCTCAATCAAAGATTTAGGCCTCTGGTTTTCAATAGAGCTACGTCCGTAAGGAACCCCACCGTTTTGGACTTATGAGGACTACCTATCAGATCCGGAATGTATACTGTCTCCCTTTAATTATTAAGTAGACGCCTCGATAGGCAGTTCCTCAACTAACCTTACTCGTTATCTTTTTATTTTTGATACAGGAGCAGGTCCTAGTAAAATCCACAAGGATATATTATTCTAAAGAAGTTCTAGAAAATCTTCATTCAAAACAAGCCTTTGCAAACCTAGCGTCAGCTAGCAATCATCGACTTGATGGTTCATGTATAGAATATCTATACTTAGATTTAAATGACTATAGAACTAGAAAATACCTCGTACTAGTTAGCGAGTTATCTACTGACGTTTTACTAGGAATAACCTTTATAGATCGTCACGTAGAAAATATCTGGGTACGACGACGTCTCGCCGTACTTCGTGACTGAATTATATTGCCGGTACAACTCCGTCCATATTGGACACTAAAATTTAATGCAGATGAATCCATATACGTACCAAAGGAAAAATCAGACCCAAGGTACGTACGAAGTTATAAAAAAATGGAGCCTTCCAGCTCTGTCTGAGACCTTTGTAAAAGTCACTTAAAATGCGTTTGGTACTTTCCTATTGGAAATTACTGACAGAGTTTATGGAAAGTACAACTATAGCATTTCCAACAGCATAGCTGTTCATAAAGAAACAAAAGAATTTTATATGAAATAGCTAACTTCTCACCCCTCGAGGTGTTACTCGTTAAGAACCAGATCATAGGGACTGCAATAGACGCCCCTTGATCGGGTTCATATTTCCTAATATTTCTGACACATCCACGGGTGACGAAAAGTATTTAGAAAATCTACACACGGGCAAAGGTGTTTATATTAAAGGAACTACATAAGTTTACAGAACCCGTTCCAAAGACAGTTGATCCTTGTCTCATGGCACATTGTACAGGCAGTCTTTTCTATGTTACCTACAAAAATGTTTCAGGGAAAAGTGTACAGGATTCAACGTCTTTAAGGGACGTGAAAATAAATAATGTTTCGTATTTTAATATACCTAGTTTTGGTCAAACATCGGAGATCACCCCCAAATGTTGCATCAGAAGACGCTGAGGAATCTCTGTTTGATATTAAACATATGCAGAGAACCTCTTCGTATCCTTTCTTACCCAGCGAAGTTCTAGAGAAAATTCCCTCAACACCAGTTGCTGGTGGGGAATTTAACACTGAGGGTCAACATTTTACAGTAGATAATGTTGAAATCATACTTTTAACTGCTGATCAACGAAAGCAGGTTAGATAAATACTAAAGAATTTTGACTCTATGCTGTCAGGAGAACTAGGCATAGTCACTGAAGCAAATAAAAGGATCGATATTGATCCTAATGCAAGGCCTTTCCGTAGTCAGCCATACAGGGCAGGGCTGGTTTAAAGGATCGTGAGATCTAACTCTACGAAGTACAATTAAAACTAAAATTAGTTGTCATTGAAACTTCTATGAGCCAGTGGGCATCACCAGTCCTACTAGTTCCTAAAACAGACGGTACAAAACGCTTCTTTGTTGACTACTGCCCCTTAAATAAGATAACTGTAAAAGACAGTTATCCACTCCCAAATATGGACGAGTGCCTCGACTCCCTACGAGAGGCCGTATACATTTCTACACTAGACGCTAATTGCGGCTACTGGAAGATTATCCTCCGAGAGGACGACAGACCCAAAACAGCTTTCGCCTTCCACAAAGGTTGTTTTGAGTAGTAAAACTTTCGTTTGGGTTATGTAAAGCCCCAGATACACTCCAACGAACATTGGATATTGTTCTTAATAATTTTAGATATAATCAGTGTCTAGTATACCTAGACGACGTTATTATATTTTCTAAAAACTTCAAAGAGCACCTGGGACAGGTAAAGAAAATATTGCATTGTTACAAGAAGGCAGGGTTCTCTTTAAAACGAAAGAAATGCGAGTTCTTTAAAACTCAAGTGCACTATCCAGGCCAAGAAATAATGCTAGGAAAGCTGGCAGTAATTCAAAAAAACTATTGAGGCTGTAAGGCATTTTAAAATATCTTAGACTCCAACACACATCAAGTCCTTCCTAGGACTATGTAATGTATAACGAAGGTTTGTACCTAACTTTGCTCGCACTGCAGCTCCGCTGAGTGCGTTACTAAAGAAAAGGGAGCCTGTAAACTTGCTACCATTTAACAAGGAGCAAATAAACGCTTTTAATAGGCTAAAGAGGCACTAACATCACCTCCGATATTATCACTTCCTCGTCCGAAACTACCCGTACAGTATCGACAACGATGCTTACGGTTATCGAATAGGTGTCTTCCTATTGAAAAAGCACGAGGAAGGCAGACGACACACAATCGGCTACTGGAGCTGTTACATAAATTCACGTTCGCAGCTCTGTCTCTATCGTCCCCTTTTCAGCGCCCGTCGTGCGAACCTTCGCCCTCAGTCCCCGTATCTACCGCCTCCGTGCTATCGTCCCGTCCGAGCTGTCCCAAAGGCTTTACAAACCTGTACTAACGACTCCTCAGTCTCCATTTATTAGCTTTCAAGCTTTTATTTCTTTCTGTATTAGGTAATTCTATCGACTCTAGAAGTCTTCAGGTAAACGAACTTGGAAACCAGATTTTAGGACTTCTTTTTTTACGTAGCCAGAATTTTTCTACTTCACAGCCCAACTTCTTCCAGTTCCTTCTAGCCCTTTTAGATCTAGAAAGCACTTGAGACCCAACTCAATCATCTCCGACAACCGCGCAGCCGGGTTAAGATGGCTTGTGACAAGCTTTATTAGATCATCAACTGCTTCGGATCGGTCAGCACGAGTGTAGTATACCAGGAGACTAACCGCAAGACTGAGCATCTATTCAGGTTGAATTTGATAAACAGCACCCAAATTCTAACCTGGCTTGAAGAGCTCTCTGTCCGCCGCGAGATCCATGCGCTAAAGTCGTTGCGGCACTTTAAGCTGGTCTGCGTGGGGTGCGTCCACTCCGTGGGAATTTACATCTTCCTAGCCACCGATTACGGCGTGAAGGGCGATCTAAACAAAGACATGTAGCGCACGCCAAAACCACTGCCCTAGCGCGAGTCGGTGTCTATCGTGAGCATCTTGCTGTCCGGTCTGGCGCATACAGAATCGCCTAGCATCGCGCATGGGGATGCGAGGCTAGAAAGCGTGCTTTGTGTGTGGATGGCTTGGAGCGGCTCGGCGACTTTGGCATGAAGGTTTACCGCAGTCTAGGTGATAGATATGCTGCTTGGTTTACTGCGCGGTGCAGTGGCACGCTCCCGTATGTTTTGTAGTATAATACATACTACCTTACGAATCCCTCTGAAACAGGTAGTTATCTGAAAGGGCTGAATTGTATTTTCTTGAATAAATCCCTTATTTAATTCGGATTATTATCCAATTCACACCCTTTGGCTTACCGCGTCTCCCGTCTCACCCATAACCAAGAGCTAGTGTGTATCTCTCTGACCATATTACACTGTAGCTTCCCTAATACTACCTATTCTACGTCTTATCACAACCCTTTGGTGTTAGAACTGTACTAAGTAGACTATTATTTAGGTTAGACTACACGTGTTTTACGTTGTGCTTTAGTATTTAGGAGCTCTATCGTGTCTCATCGCGACCACCTGAATAAACGAAAACATTCTCCGGAGCTCTTCCCTGCATGAGCTGAAGCGCCGCGTCCCGGATCTACCAAGCTCCAGCCATGCCCCGTTGCTCCCGGTTGTTTCTAGTAAGGTGCACAACCGGACCCTGGACCGTCTCAACAACGCGAGCGCGCGTTGTCTAACCGCCACTTCGTCCTCTCGTCCCAGTCGCCAGTGAGTGTGACTCCCCCTTCCCTTAGGAGCAGTTCCCTACGCGTTCTGTAGCGCCTCGTCCCGGATTTACCCCCATCTCCCGTCCCGCATCCGTTGTGGGCACCCCCTTTCTTCCAGCGTGATTTGCGAGCTGTAGCGCCGCGTCCCACTCTACTAACCCTCCTCGCAGCTTTTGCGACGATTTAATTAGCCCGAGACACCCGGAGCGAGTCTCAAGCCTGCCCGGGTCGCCAGTGGGCGCGACCATCCCCTTTTGTGAGCTTGATACGCGTGCTGAAGCGCCGCGTCCCACACATCTCGTCCCCGTACCACAGCTCGGCGTGCGCTCTCCAAAGGTCCTGTTACCGCGTCTCCTCTGAGGGCGACGGCATCCTCTGTCCCAGTCCTCCCCCTAGACGCGAGCCACTCGCCGCGTCTCATCCCTGCCCCCGTACCAAAGGCGCCCGGAGCGCGTTTTTCCCCTTCGTCCTCGGTCGCCAGTGAGCGCGACCGCCCCCTCTCTACCACTCTCTCCTTCTCCCGTCTCAGCACCAGATTGTGTGTTGATTCTCCTTGCTACCTTACAGAGCGCTCTGCGTTCTCTTTAGACTCTAAACAGTCTCCCAGGTATCCTTGCACCGTACCTGAGTCCCGTACCTACTGTAGATGCAGACCGGAAGACAAATAGGCCCCTTTCACGAGATCAACTGCTACCTAAACGAACTACAGTGCTACACTAGCACTATCTTGTACATATTCGCCTTTGTTCTTGTGTGTGATACTACATGTTGCACTGGAGATATTCGGCGGGAATAGATATGTTCCCGCGCGCACAGACGTGTGAGCGGTCGAGGTGACTCTTTTCGCGCTGCTAACGAAGAGGCTTCCGTTAAATGAACCTAAGCTTCGTGCAAATATGGAGGATATCCTCGTGACCGAGTCGCAGTCGCGGACAGGGTCGTCGGTTATGTGGAAAGTCTCCCTATGTTGAGTGCAGTACATGCGGGTGAATTGGGATTTTAAATATTACACCAAGAAACATAATGGAATGTCTTCCTTCAGTATTGCCCCTTCCTAAGACGATTGTGTTTGCAATTGAAATCCCTCTCAGACTGCGTTCATTTGTCATTGTCTCCCGCACTGCTGGTTTTCATGCGGAGGTCCCTTTTATCTTACGCCCCTTGTCGTAGAATAAATTCTTTTCTTAAGAATACGTATCATTGTTATATCAGTAAATTATGGTGGAAAGCGTACCACCATAGATTAGTCACATAGCGCAGGCTCCAATGTATTCGTGCGGGTGACATGTGTAGAAACTTCCTTTTTTTATACAAGCTGCGCTCCGGTCTCTGTACGCGCGCGCGCAAAACTAAATTAACCAACTATCTCTTTTTCGTCCCGGTGCTGAAGCGCCTTGCGATCTTTGAACCGTCATTTTACCTGTCCTGTAGCATCGTAGGTGTGCTCTGGTTACCATCAGTCGTCCCCTTCTGAGACAGTCGCTCTACTCCATCCCCTTTCGCGCCTGTCGTGCTCCTCCGTCCTTCTGCGACTATCGTTCTCCCCCTCGCTTCCTGTTTCCTTTATCCTGCGCTTCCCCGTCCCCGCACCACCCTTTATCCATACTGTTATACCCCTATTTCCGCGCCAGTCTCAGCTGTTGTCCCGTTCCGTTGCTGTCATGTAGTCCTCTACGCTCACCGATCTGTCTCACATGCCTTAAAACCCTAGCGTATCGACTACTCGCGATGCCACAATCGTGGAAACTTTAAGTTAAGATCATGTGTCCTCCACACGATGATTTCATTCAGTCGCAACAGCTAGCAAACGATATGACTTGCGCACTGAAATCAACAAAGAAAACGAGTGTCCCACATGTGAAGGAGGTGTCTGGAGTTAATCCACCGCATTAGAGCTCAATGTGCCTCTTCGTCCATCCATTGTGGCCGCCCGATTCTATGGACGTGAAATAGAGCCCGCTCGTTCGAGCGAATCGAGCCCTTGGCCCAGCCATCAACATAAAGACTATGCCTCGTTCAAAAGAAACTAGTTGAGCACGGCCACCGGCCTGGCATAAGTCTCCAAAACTTCCGCGAAGTCCTACCCATCCCCGCCGCCCTCATTAAATTAGGCTCCACCGCGCTTCCAGTCCGCTTACACGCAACCATCCTCATCAGGCAGGTGCTCCGCCACATAGAGAACACGCGCAGCGAGGCTGCCAGCATTTACGCGGCGTAGCACGCTGTGTGGCGCATCGAACTTATCGTGCGCTCTAAAGCTACTGGGCACGAGTTTGCCTATATTCTCACAGTCTGTCAACGGTTTTTGGATTTATGTATTCACTGAGGGAAGAGACGACGCGCTATCAACGCCGCTGGTATTCCTAGCGCTGTACGACACGATAGTGCCTCCAAGACATGTAGTGCTATTGCGCGTATCGCTGCATACCACTAAGCCGTCGTAGTACCAGCCTTTGAACAGCGGCTCATCGGCAGTGTGGAAGCGGCCATGCGTCAGTTTCAACTCGGAGACCCACCATGCCTCTTTCCAAAAGAAAACCGTCTTTTCCAAGGAAATGAGTAGTACGCGCGAGATCGCGTCGAGCAGTAGCGCGCTGCTCTGTAGTGGCTCGGATGCTGGGATCAGTGCGAAAAGGTCGTTCTTGGCCATATTCGTAAACACCATTCCAGTCTCAACAGAATATCTCCTCTTGAACTCGACTTGTGTCTTCCTGTCGTTGCTTTTGACAGGGCCTAAAACAATAATGCGTCGGTTGTATAAAACGCGTACGCCAGCACGTTCAACGAGTTACAACAGTCGCTCCATAAGCTTGAACATGCTCGCACAAGGTCGGGGCATATTGCACAAATATGGGGTACCAACTAGAGACAAGGCGAACGCATCGCGCGATCCGTCGTATTGCCCTCGTGCCGTGGAGATTTCACGCAAAGCAGCATGTAGCACGTGGGCGATTGGGGAGTATGTGTAATCTACGTTTGCAACGCTAGCTATTTCGGCAGGGAGATTGCGCTCCTCAATCGAAAGGCCGATACGCACGGCGTACTGACAGAGAGTGAGCTTGCACAGAGGGACGCCGAACATTTTGGCTGCAGGGACGATGGATATGATGGTATCCGCGATGGCCATGGAAGCAGAATATTTCTTTGCCGGATATTGCAGGTCCTTTAGCGGGCCAGCGATCGATGTGATCTGGGTGTAAGTGCGACAGAGCAACGATCGATGCAGTGGGGTTCTTTAGTGATTACCCAGCCGTCTCGGCAACTACGGATGTGCGAGGTCACAATTCGAAAGCGTTCTGCACGTTCTGTACGTTCAGGGATCATGCGAACGCCCAGTCGGGATCAAAGTTGTAATATATTGCGATACACAGCAGGAGGTTGGGGCCATGCAATCTGACGTTCGTCGAAAGGCCATCCAACCTTTACTCACATCTCCAAGTACAAATCAATCCATTGGGTTTTTAATAGCATCAGCAGAGTTTTCCGATATCCTCCCTTTGTCCGTATTTCTCATGATCTCTCATAGCAGAATGGCCGTGTAGAGTTGGATGATGGTAAACAAGTTGTGCCGGCCGGCTTCGACTCCGTGCAGAAGACAGCTGCTGCGCCTGATCATCTAATAACTGGGCTTATAGGAAATGTGCTCGATGTCTTCTTCTCTCAATTATGATCAAACAATGAGAGGAACCAAGCCGAAATTCTTATCATGAATGACGCATCCGCAAATGGACTTCCAACGCAAGGGAGATTTCTAAAGTGGAACGGCAATATGTGTGATGGATTGCGTAGTGTTTCCATTTCTACGTAACTGTGAATCCTCCTTTCTGCCGTGTATACGTTCAATGATAAGTTCAGATCAACGGGAATACCAGTTTTCCTACTGCTAAGGAGGATGCTAAAATTCGTCTCACTGGCGTACCACTGGCCATCTGTGGAGATAGAAGGGCCTCAAGCCAGTGAGGAACACTCAGAAAAAGTGCACCTTCGGACGCATGGTGAGAGGTTCCGTGCTGCAATAAATTGCATCGAAGCCGCTGGAGACTTCCATAGGTTGAATGGCCCGGCCGGGAAAGCGTTTAATAAGCTAAACGAACACAGGTAAATTGAGTTGTGTGTTAAAACTATTGTGAACTATGCCCAAGCGAGGAACTGCAGCGAAATGATATTGGAAAGAACCCATCGCAAGTTCAAGAACTGGCTCGAAACGAATCCGCATCCTTCTGCCCACATCAGTGCGGTCGAACGAGCGCTGTCATTAGATTGGCTCCGGAGTATTTCAGTTCTGTACAGTACATGGACGGAGGGATCGGAACAGGAGAAAGCATGGGCAGAACGTGATCCAATACGCCTGATATTAGGTGAGGAGATTCTCCATGTTCGCGTTACTTCCCGACCGGGTTTTGACCTTCTGGAGGCATTCAGGGAGGCATTCAGGGAGGCATTCAGGGAGGCATTCCCCGAGGCTTTACGAGAGCCTTTTCTGAGCGAACTGGACCTATGTGGTCAAATCAACAACCCGGCCGGTTGATATGAAAAGTAGGAGGCGAGTCTGCCTTCGCGTACGCCGGAAAAGGGCCTAACAATGACTACAAGTTGGAATATTCTTTAAGAGTGGTATTTCAACCAGGCTTCAACACCGCATGTGTCAATTTCGTGGTGCAAGAGTGCTTCTTTAATTGCGTCAAGCAAGTTTGGCGGCCGCTGCAGATCGTATCCCCATCACACAGTACAAAGGGGATGTGCTCTCTCAGTTTTGACGCCAGTTGATTCATATACAGAACCGGTTATTGAAGAAGAACGATAAAATGAAGCCGGCAGGAAGGAGTATTACGTCATATACGGTATCATGGGAGCATCGAATGGTGAAGTGTGGTCGTCCGTTCGTCAACTGCCACGGAAAAATGACGATTTATCAGTCCGAGGAAACCAGGCCGCAGTTTTGAAGATCGGGCTTCGTGTTCGTCGAGTAGCGCTGTACCACATCTGCAACGAACAATTTCATTGAACTGAGAAGGACTTGCGCTACCGGCATGGAGAGGATGTGCTCCAAGAAGGTTTATAAAATGCGGTATCTCGCGTGGATGGATATCCACTACATTTGTGCTGATAGTAAGTAACTCTGCAATGGCACTGTAATATTCCTGTATGTCAATTATTCCATTCATTATTTTAGTTCGAATAAAGTGTTATTAACGGAACAAAGAATTACATATATATTCCAGCATTCCATTCTATAAGGTAGAATTGGGCCTTGCAATGCAATTTCCAATGCCTCTTAATTTGCGCATCATTTAATTTTAGGGTAACTGTTGCGGCCAGTCATATATGTTTTCACGGCATTTTATATTTATTCCGGTGCCCTAATACTTAAACCCACATTGGTACCTGCACATAATCCATTGGCACGGTATTTATTACCACGTTAGCCTTTATGTAATTCACGTGAGGAATTTCATACAACAGCGATGTGCAACTGCGCTGTACTACTATTGCCAATGTCTCTTAATTATTGCATCACTCATATTTACGTAACAGGTAGCGTCCAATTATATACTGTTTCATGCTGTTTTATAAACTTCCGGTTTCCCATTACCTAATAACCAGATCGCTGCATATTTATATTCCGTTGGCACAGTATTTACGAAAAAAATACACTGTATACAATTCACGTGACCAAGTAAATACAACATTGCCGTATTCCTATTTATTCAAAGCGTCCCTTACGTAGTTCTTCTCATGACTGTAAAATTAATCATGTCTGCACCTCTGCTTTGCACGTCGTAATTTATTACAACAAAAATGAACATTCCTATACTGTACGCAATCATTACGTTCCGTAAAATTACGATCGGTCTTTTTTAAATCGCCCCCAGAACTCCATCTATAGCCCTTTCATTTCCGTAACGTCCCATGTCATTACCTAACTGCCGATTTCGGATCAAATAATGTTTAATGCTTCCGTCAGTACCCTAATAACGAACCAATAGTGCATGTAGTGGTTTAGTGGATAAAGGTTCATTAGAATGTATTGGTCCCGTACAGAGTAACTACGTAGCGTGATAAAAAGCTGCGTTGCGTTCAGCTTAAATCAACATGTCATTTTACGTTTTTACCATGCATTGCAGCACAGATGTCAGGTCCTGTAAATGATCCAATGTACTGTAGCATTGCCCTAAAGCTGATAAGTTCCGCTTGGTCAGAAGGGGCATTCAATCTGGACAACTTCTCAGTTTGTTTTATGGTGTATTGCCTTGCGTTCTATCCCTCGATTTTAACACCGTTAAACGTCACACATTTTCCAATGTTAAGAATCTCCCGAGACTTACATTGAAATTCCATCGAGTTTCTTTCTTCCAAGCGTAGAAACGATTCATCTCCGTGACTGAATGTATTTTCAACTTGTAGTATGCATACTAACCCAACAAGTTTTTATTCATTTTTTTGAATAGTGGACCTTTGTCTGCCCTAGTAGCGGACTTTTCCAATTTCTCAGTATACAGCGATTTTTACATGAAATACCAATGGTGACTACTCTCCGGTATCCCGTATTACAGCTTTCGTGATCTCAGTACGAACTACGGATCCGATTTCATCTCCATAGGTGGCTTCAAAAATACACGTCTTTCTAGTTCTGAATTTGACTACACGTATGCTTTGGATATCTCTCTGATATAGGCCCAATGATTAGAACTAATTGCAGCGCTAAAGATTCCAATTATTTGTGCCTTTCTATTTATCTTTGGTGATTTCGTAGTTATGTTGTTTGCTCCCTTGTCTTGGTAGTTCTGGGCCACCAGCCGTGATTTTGGAATTTTTTCTTTCTTTCAAATTCATTGAATCAACCCATCTAGTACGAAAGATGCGATTTCCTTTCGGCACATCACTTACTTAGAAGATCTCAAAAACACTGAGGGTTTTAGATCAATTCAGTTCTTCCTCCCTGCCCTATCGGAAACGTTCTTCGGCATTTTCGGTGCAGTATACAGCGGAAGTTTTCAATCCATTCATTCCTCGCCAGATTTTTTTCAACAGGTTCTGTAACCGTTTTCACAACTGCCGAGCTGAACAATTTTCTACTAGCAGAAGTCTGCACAAACACCACACCACCGTCGATGGAGATGCATTTGTGTGGACCGTACCACTTTTTCTTCTTCTGTCTATAGACATGGAAAGGGGAGCCAGCTGGGAGCCTCCGAAGGCATTCGAATTCTGCCTGTCCTTTCCTGTTGGACTGATGTCGTAAGGCAAATTCAATTTTGCTTTTTGCCTCTTCCTTCTGTACTTGATCAAAGCCTTTTCCGTAGCCTTTGCTCGCTCCAACATGTCAGCATTTAGTAGATTCCTCGCAGGAAGTGGGTATGCGCCAAAAGCAGGAGTGTCGGACAAAGGCCTTCCGGTCCTGTGGCTTCATTGACGTAGTGTAAAGCTATACGGATAAATTCGTCATTACTATCGGTTTTTTACAGAGATTCAGCGATCTCCATGTTTGCCACCCGAAGTGGTCCATTATATATTTCAACATGCGACATGTTGGAAGGGCATTCGACAGGTGCCGTGAGCAAATTGATTCCGTTGGTTTCAGTAAGCGCTCGGAACTCAGAGCTTACAAAATCTAAACCTTAGTCAACCCTCAAACGATCTGGAGGACCAAGGTAAACCCTATTCCAACAGCGAATAATAGCTTTCCTTGTATCCAAAGAAGAAATTTTCTTCATAAATAAAACGGAAGAAAAATGGGTGGTTTTGTCTACTAAGTGAAGCAGTGGCCGGTTTTCGATGTACATGATATCTATGGCGACGATATGATTAAAACGCAGGTGTTCAGTTCCAAAAGAAAAGTTAAATCTTCTCAGTCTGCTTGACTAATCTGCACATATTTTACATGCTTCCGTGATTTCTTCACTTGTCTTATAGAAATTCTTCGGGATACCTGCTGGTCTTGCCTTCTTCAAACTTTTGTGTAAAGCGCTAACAGTAGGATTTCCTAGCGTGACATGTACTTTTCTCAGCTCCGGTTCCGTGTAACACACGAAGATGAGTTCATCAGGATTCCATCGGTGAGTAGGGAAATAGTTCTCAATCTTGATTCGTTGGGTTTTGTCCCCGAGTGATACTATTCGTTTCTGAAGACTAAGATCAAGGCCGTTAGCCAGCATTTATTTGTGGAAAGCAGACTGGGAAACTTACCTGGAATGATCTTGAAGGATATATCGATAATGATACCGATTTGTGGAAGAGGGATGGACATACGAACAGTTCAGAGTGCACGTTGGCCTCCACCGATGCCGGAAATTCCAGAACTTTGCGAGGTGTCTAGATTGAACGGAACACGAAATCCTCTGCATTAGGAATGATATTGTCCCAAGCTCATAATGAAACGTCGGTTTTCTGCAGTACCTATGCTAATACCATTGAAAGGTTCGGTATGATTGGAAGTACATCTTGGCGGAAGGAGATAGTTGATTGGTCCATTTGAAATTGATGTGCCATGTGTAGCAGTGACATCTGTCAGGAAAGAAGCAACTTCGTCGTATTTTTGAATTGCAAATTTCACGTCGCTTTCTGAATCTTCGTCATCTGACGAGGTATCTTCGTCATCAACTCCAGAAGAAAATTCATATTGCCATTCGTCGATGTAATCTATGGTGAGGAGTTCTGTGGATGACTCCCGCCGAATTTTCTCGATCGCGGCTGCAACCTCTTCTGGTTTGTGATGCATTCGAGCTGAATTCTTTTTCTTACAAACCCGATATCCTTTGTGCGATGCTAAAATTTTGTTGGATGATGGTCAACCCTTCCACCCGTGCTTGAATTCCTTCTGTGCATCAACTCCGAATTTTCGACCTAAACCATAGAAAGCAACACTATATCCGACTAGTGAGCAGAACCAGGTTCTGAAAAGAGTATTGTTGCGCTTATCTTCATAGTTTCATTTGCAGTCAGTGGTATCTTTTCTATAAGGCTTCGACGTACCAGCGGGTAAATCAGCTGCAACCAAAAGCTGGTCACGTAAAACTCTATCGTTGTGGTAGTTACGATGAAGCTGATTTTGTATCCTTGTGAGTTTGTCTGCCAGCTCATGGAAGACTTGTAATCAACTCAGTAATTTTCAACTTGCAGAAAAGCGTAGACATGTGCTATGACGAGGGGTCTATGTGTGGATCAATATCCGAGTGTGAAGCCCATCATATAGACCAAAGAAACAAGCCTTGTATCGGATCGACGTGGAAATGTTTTGGAAACGGCGATGAATGTAGGGAGTAATTTGAAGTTCCGGTCAATCCTGTCAGGAGAGAGGAGGAAACTTGTGCTGAAAGAGACATAGAAAAATCGCCGCCATGTTTCAGTCATAGCTTATCCGAGGAAAAGGGTAAAAATCACAAGTTATACCAAAGTGCTGAACTGCAAGGACCAGAATGTATCTATCCTGTGAATTTTAGTCTTCCACCTCGTCCTGATATAAAATAAAGTCTAGAGCCCCTTCCGGATGAGAATGTATGTGCATATGCCAAGAACAAGACCAAGCATGACTGGAATATGAACCCCTAGGAAAAGTTGCATCGCCTCGTTTACCACAGGTTGCGGAATCATCCTCGTCATCCTCTCATCGATCTTAAACATATTATTTCTCTTTTAGGTCATCATTCACTTCTTCTTCTTCACTATAGGAGCGTCAATACAGTTCTGAAGCTGACATAAATATTATTTTGTATGCATGAGCCTTCCGCTCCAACCGTACAAACGAAAGTAGAAATTTCCATTGAACGAGTTAAAACCCTACAATGCCATGAACCAAAGAGAAACCAGCACCGATTCATACCCCTTCAAAAGTATCTTTCCGAGGTACCTCAGGCGCGCGAAGGTAACGAGGTTGAGTTTGATATTAACCATAACGATTCTTTTCAAAAACCTAGAAAAAAAGAGCACCTTGCTAGAATGGGACCTTCCCGCTTTAACCCGTGGCGTACAAAAGCATGTCCGTAATCTAATGGATTCAGTGCGAAGTGCCGCAGAAAGGAGAAATATGCAGCGTCACAAGGGCCAAAACGGTCAACTGGGCCGATCAGGCGAACCGAAAGGAAAAGGAGGAAGACTGGGGCGAAAAAGACCATCTGGGAACGCAGTTTGCAAACCTTCGGGACATAATTAAAAGTCTACTTGACCCTAACCACTCGATGTAGAATGGCCAATTGGGACAGGTCAGAGGGACAGAGCATCACATCGATTTTATCTCAAATTCTCGACCAGTCCATCAAGTCCTATACTGAGCCGAGTTGGAACGGAAGGAGATGAATTCTGCGTTATAAAATGGAGTCATAGAGCCCGCCAAAACTGACTGGACGTCTCCCATAGTCTTTGCCCCTAAACTGGACGGCTCATGAAGGTTTTGTGTGGACTGCAGAAGACTCAATTCGATTACTGTCAGAGACTTGTTTTCCATCCCTATCGATGGGCCTATCGATATGGAGACAATTCTCGCCGAGCAACGAGAAAAAACCCGACGTCAGCATAATACAAAAGATTCTTCAAAGGTGTCAAGTTTTTTCAGCTTCAAGATAATTGTCTCCTTACTCGTTTGTCTATTTTGGAAGGGGAAGTTGAAACGGTCGTTCCCGAGAGTTTTCAGCCCCAATTCCTTTATCTGGTCGAGTACCCATTGTTCGCTGGGCACCCTTATGGTTTAGGATTTCATTCAGAAAGCGGAAGACTGTCTGGAATGTACCGAGTCTATAGAGACGAGGTTCAAGAAACAGAAGCCTAAAAAGTTGTTTCCGGCCAAGAAGCCGCTAGATCTTATATGTATGGATCTTCTGTGTATTTTTTCAAGACGGAAAACGGCTCAAATGACATTCAGGTCATTACCGGCCGATTATCTATGCTAGCAAAACGGACTACATTTTATTCGACTACTGCAGTTTCAGCCTCTAAAGTTTCTGTGAAGAACTGGGTTATACCCTATGGAATGTCGACCAGTCTCTTGACAGATAATGGTCCTTATCTTTTTTCTGGGCGCCAAGCACGTGAATAGAACAGCGTATCACCCGCAAGGCAATGGGCAGACCGAAAGGTAAAAAACCTTGGTCACATTCCTTTGCGTTTTTATAGTCGAGAAAATGAATTATTCGAAACGGCTCATTCAGCCGCTAACCTATGCCTACAATACTCAAGTGAATCGCACGACTCATAAGACTCTTTTCAACCTGGTTTTCACCCGAAATAGGCCCGACAAAAATGTGAACGAAGTGGGCCATCTTCCGCAATTAGACGTTTTCACGCATCATGAATCCTGTCTCCATTTGATGGAGCAGAGGAAGTCACTCGTGACAAAGGCGACCAAACTGATGGAATCACAACAGGCTAAGTACAATAAGTACCACGATCGAAACGTCCGAAGTCTCCTCCGTCTGCAGCCAGGGTACGAAGTACTTATAGACTATCTATCTTCATTGGAGCAGACTGTCTACAAACGACGGTCTGACTGTCCAAAGGTTAAACGCCTCAAGAAAACACAAGCAGCCTAAAACTTATTACACGTAATAGGCGATTCTATCAAATTCATAAAGGGAAATATGGAGCACATGGTCTCAATAGATTGCCTGACAAAAAACCTCCACCCTTGGACCCAACGATACTGAAGCCTCAACACCCCCACCCTCCACGACCTTAAACGCTCCGCACGCCTCACCCGCCACAATTTTCGCTGGCACCGTAGTTTCGGTCTAACGAAGACAACGACCATACCCCGCCTTAGCGAGCAGGCAAAAAGGCTCATCAGTCGAACAAAACGCACCAGACCATAGGGGATACCAAAATACCGGTTCACCCGAGCAACAAGAATGAAAGAAACCCCGGGAATAAATACGTACTAGACCACCTGTTCGTCTTCCGTGAAAATCAACAAGGCAAGTACTACAAATTCCTTTGGTGGGTCTAAACAGCCTCAGAGGACACATGGAAACCATGCATCAACATATCGCACAAAATGCGCGCCCGGTTCCATGCGGCTCAGGCTAAAAATACAATAGATCAACGCCGACGAGAAAGTCGGCTAAAAAAGAGGACGTTGAACTAATCCTAGGACTCACGAACTATCCCAAGCATTTACATACAAAAAAAGAAAAGAAACATAATTTATGAACTAACAAGCAAAGAACGACTACAAAAGATTCCCAAAAGACAGGCTGAAGGCTAATTACGGCGAATGCGCTTGTTCCATGCAGTAAAAGACCAGCTCGATGAATCAACGGTGGTCCATTCAGCTGCTTGTGCCGCAATGGAGAAACGCGCGATAAGACCACCAAGGATAAAACTTACTTCGCTACGCAACTGGACCGATGAAAACTCGGACGCAAGAAGCTGGGCAAAATCCGTCGCAGAAGCCAATACGGTAAGCTCGCGATCCGAATTCGCCTGCGGAAAAATTGCTACAAAAAGCTCGAGCAGACGACGGATTTTATCAAAAGTTGACCCAGCCGAGTTCCGAGTGGCCGCAGCCAAGTCTTGTTGATGCTGATGAAGCTCGTCTTTTATGGATTTCACCTCGGTGTGAACCTGTCGCGGTACGCCCGTGTCTACTCAAGAGTTGTATGCAAAGCAGACATCTCAAGCTCACGAGTCGAAGGGTCGACCGAGCGACGGGAGCGCAGCTCAGACGTCTTGGAATCAATTTCGTCACGAATGCCGAGAAATTTTTCGACGGAGTCTCGCCGTGTTCGCTCCGCTGTTCTACTAGCCACCGCAGCAGCCGACTGAAAAGCTAACAACTTTTTTGACAGCCGCTCCGCGTCCTGAAGCAGCCCCTCCATGGTCGCATGTCTCTGAATCATCTCGACGATGCGGTTCTCAGAAGCCTTAACACAACTCTGTGTATACGACAGACGACTATGAGACGACGCAAAATTTGGCCTGCATTTGGCGCAAAGAAGCCGTAAAAGATTGTACGCGAGCCTCCGCTTCAGTCACCCGCTCGGTAGCCACGGTCGACGCAGCACCCGCGACACGGACCGACTCTTCAGCCGAATAAAACATATCACGGAGGATGGTCACAAGCGCCACCTGCTACAGCCCGACTTGCAAGACTTGGGTAGGAGTTGAAACCGTCTGACAAGACTTCTGAGCCACCAACGAACGAGAATCGACGAACACCGGCGTGACCGACTCAACAGACTCCGAAGAATGCCACCACGAAGGACGAGGTCAAGTCAGAGACCGCGGGGACGAATGAAGAGGCGTCGGAGGCGTCGGAGGCTCTTGCTAAGGGTCGACATATGCCGATGGGCCGTCCGGATGGCCAGAAAGAAGGCTGTCTTCGGGAGTCACCCACGGGATACGGTCGATGCTCCGTCATAATCTAGAACCGTCATGGCGTGAACGGTCGCGCCATGGAGCTCCAAAGTGGACACTGCGGAGGAATATGGATTATGCAAAGCCAAGTACTTCTCCGATACGACCTGAGCCAGGCCAGTAAACAGTTTTTGAAGCTGCAAGTTCTCGACTCCAAAGCTTTCTTCACTCATGACACTTGTGACTTCGGGACACGGCTGACCCTGGAGAGTGTCTCCTAGATTACCACTGGCCAAGAACCGGAAACGCATAAGGAATCGCTTGAAATGCTCCATTTTATTCCTTTTCGAAAAGCTCAAGTTGGCTTTTATCGGCCCAACCGGTTCCTGTTGCCTTCATAGACAAAAACGTGGTCTCGAGGATGCCAAAGGGCTCTCCAGTCTCTAATTTTTACGCGAAACAGTCTGACTTAGAAGTCCAACGCGTTTCGAAACGGGCTTCCGACTGCATGAGACTGACGGAGTCGGGTGAAATAGGCCGACACGAAAGGGGTGGGGACCGCCAAGTATCGAGAGGCTTCCCAATTGTGTTTCTAGTTGGCCGGAAGTGGTCAATAAATACGGGCGCGATCATGATAGAGCATATGATGATGCTACATTTTGATCCCAACCGTAGACGCAGCCTGAAGAGACGAAGCGACCCGAACGATTGGTCCTCGGCGACGCAGATCGCACGCGCTGCTCCATCCACAGGTCAGAATACCAATAGTTGCCGTTGAGGAATTAAAAATGGTCGTAACTTCCGGGGAACACCCTCCGAAGGTGAAACGGAGTAGACCGTACGTCTCTATAGGCTATATTTCTTCTTCCAACCATCATAAGTTCATCTGAAGCGCGCGGGCGTAAGGAACCTCCTCGCGCCATCGGATGTATGGACTATCGACGAATCGATTCTATCAAGGCGAGGTGACCGGCGACCGTGCGGCCGCCCATTTTTTTCCATTGCTCGACCTAACACGACTAAGCAGATACGTAACGATCCTTTTCTCCAGGACGACATCCCCAATAGAATCTAAGTCTTTCCCGTCTTCTCGCATTATCCACACCACACCATGCTTCACAAACGACAATAGGGGCTAGGAATTATAAACGTTTCCCATTTTCTTTCTTAAACCTTTGCGTAACAACGTGTAATATGCTGTTACTGCATATGAGAGATAAATTGGGGAACCATTAAACAGATTCTATCACAGTGGTAAGGCTTTAAAGAGGCGACATCCCTCGGCGGTTACTGTAGGCTCGCAGACTGTTTCCTTTAAGTCGGTATCTGTCTTCGCCTTCGATTACTAATTGACAGGTTTTGCGTCTGAGATCGCGACCGATAAAAGCATATATGAATCGTGTTGCCCGTTTTAGAGACGCGTTCAGAAACATCTGGTCTTCTGCGTCTAAATGCTATGCACTCCCTCATCATGACTACCTCTTTTTCCAAGCCATTCATTTCATGCAGACCCTCCCGACCCCCCGAATCGGCATCTACCAATTTGTAGAGCAATTGAGCTCTATTCTCGGGATCTTCTACAAAGGATTTGGGAGACCACCAAGGACTGGCCTTGGGCAGGTAGTTCTTTCGTAGACCAGAAAGAGAATTCGAAACCCCCCTGTTAGGGCTTCATGATGTTACAAGAGAGCAACAGTAGGACAGTACGGGCGTGGGTTAGCGACGGGCGGGGATACGTGGCGTAACGCGCAGCAGATTGGTTAATTCAGTTCGACGCATAAGGGGCTGGAATAAGGATGCGATCTACGGAGCGGAGAACATGTTGTGCAAGTAGACTCAGTTTCGGTCCAAGGTAAAATGGTTTATTCCAAACCATTCGTCGCCGGAGGAAGAAGGAACTAGGAAGGCGAGGATCATAACTGTAAAATGTATACATCCGTTGGACTGCAAGCTGTGCAGGACTTGTGTAGTTACACGTGTCATGCACCGTGCGCATGTGAATACGTGTGGTGAATCATAAATAGCTTGCATTATGCCACGTGTAACCATACCCGATGTGAGCAAGTAATGATGTAGCGCGCATTAAGGTACCACGCTAGTACTACTTTAAACGCCGGGACGCTCGGTCCCATATTTCTACATACCCCCAACATAAGCGTGAAGCAGAGTCTGCTTCGCGCAATCCGTATCTAAATATTCATGCAGCTGATGTCCTGAAGTGCAGTGCATAGTAAAGCTGTGAGAGATACGCAAAGATTGTGACGGATTTCATGCTATGTTGGGCGGGGTATAATTAAGCAATACCAGGGTAGAAAACCCCACTGTGGGGAAAGCCCAGGTTTCGACGGCGCCTGCCTCACGCCAGTAGGTTTATTTTTCCGTGTACCTCTCCGAGCGCAAGCCATTCATGCCGGGCAAGAGATATTGTACACCTCAAATTATTTTTTGCAGTTGATGTGGCGCTGTTTAAAACGTCTTAGAGCAGGGGAGATCGTCTTCGCGCTGGACGTATCGTTTTGGGTGAGAATCGAGTTGGTTGATAGAGGGGTCGGGTGGACGGTTTATCTGGCTTATATAGTCTACATTGGATTATTAGCAGCTCATATGGAACAGGGTTGATCCTAGCCATGTGAGATAGACGGCGAGCGTCGGGTTGATGCACACCCGTCGCGCGGTGCAAGAATTCTAGGCCTCTTCCAAGGGGACAAAGGGTGATTTAGAGCACCGGCTCGAGCCTTTTCGTGTTTCACTGGTCTCCACGGAGGCGGCGTCAGCAGAGATAGGCCGCATAGTCGCGTGGGGCGTGGGTGCCGAGTGGGAAAAACCCGCGAACCATGAACATTAACATTCGAGCGTCGCTTGATCTGATTACGCCGTCTCCCACTGTGGGATCATCGAGCGCAGTGCAGGAGGGGTTGAAGGTCGGCCGACACCGTACGGTCGGCTTGAGTTAGGGTCGAACTGGGGAGGCCACTGTGATAGTCGTTATCAAGCACTGTTCGAAAGAGGGCACATTTGTAGGACGTGAGGTCTGAGGTTTCACAGAGTGGGCACGTGTCCTAGAGGTTTGGTGCAATTTTTTTCATTTGAAGGTGCAACGGGCTTCTAATTCGTTCGAACTGTTGAGGGGAAGGTGAAGGATTCGTTCAGGGAGGCATACATTTCCCCGGCTTGTTTACGGACGACACACAGTGGAAGGTTACCATGAAGCATGCATTCAGCTTACATTTCGTGCTCCTGACGGAGTTGTTTTCAACGATTCTTGTCTACTGGGATGCCTCCAGTTCACTTGACTTGTGGAAAGAGTTTCGCGACAAGTTTGAAATCGATATTCATCTTCGGTTCAGCAGCAGAGTGGAATTGAGTGGGGTTGATCAGGCAGATTATTTGGTCGTGTACTTGGTCGTGTACTTGGTCGTGTATTTGGTCGTGTAGGTGAAGAACTTTCTGCAGAGCATGGTTGGGAATAAATTGGTGCACTTCGGTATTCCAGAGGGAGACCCCTATTTGGATTTTTTGATTGAGCAGGTTGCTGAGTACAGTTAACAGTTTCGGAAGGAACTTTTGATCATTTTTGCCCGGTTCAAGTAAGTGCAGCGCACTTCGTTGACACAATTGTGGGTAAGTTGCAGCCTGGTGTGAATTTTACAAACATTTAAGCAGAGTCTGACGCAACTGGAGGGGAGTAAAATGAGCAGGGCTCTAAGACTTAAAGGAAAGATGGGAGGCAGTTCTTCCTTGATGGTATTAGTGTAAAAAGGAAATTCGTTTGTGATCATAGCGATACATAAGTGACTACAACTTCGCGGGAAGAAGTTGTTGAGCGTGGCGATGACTTCTTTTGCAGCTCAGCTGCTCAAGAACAGACTGAAAGCGCACTCAGCGGTCAAGATTCCCATTCCGTGAGATGCATAATCGTTTTGAAATTTGAACATCGGAACTGATGTAGCGGAACGTCAGAAGGAGATTTATCTGATCATCTGGCATGTGATTGCGATGTGCAATCGAAGCTGTCTCTAATAAGTGGAAAGGACTCTGAAAGACGTGATGAACAGCTCTTTCGACTTTGGGACCAAGGTTTTACTGGTTTCTAGATACTTCCTCCAAATTATCGCATTCATCCAGGGCGGTTCGCGTGCATAAATCGTCTAGAAGTGCGTCAAGTTGTTGCCCCTGTACGCAAAGTTCAAGAAACTGCACTTGACCGATAAAATACGGCTTGTAGCTCTTAGTGAGTATCCTCACGTGGATCAAGAGGCACTCAAAATTCCTGAGTATCTTTTGAAGGTCGGAGATAACAGGGATATTCCTTCCGACACGAGTGGAAGGATACAATTGCCTCCTTCGGTATAAAGTGCAGAGAAAATCATAGAACTGTGTCATAGAGTGTTTGAAGGGTCGGGTCTGCACTACGCGGAAACTGAGTGGATTTCGAACAGAGCTGTGATCACGACGAAGAATGTCCACCTCGAAGAAGGGCACTTGAGCCAGGCTCGATAATAAGAAGCGCCAAGGCTAAGGGTGGGTGTGGGTAGGTTATCATGAGATCAAACGGGGTATAACTAATGGCTCTATGAACCGCACAGTTATACCTGTAATATTTGCGTGCATGGACTGGTCCCAGTCGCGACCATGTTCACTACTAACATTTTAGAGATGCAACTAAAGTTCTATTGTATCTTTCTACCTTCCCGTTTGTTTGAGGGTGGTAGGCATAATTGAATGCTTGTCTGATTTTACAGTATTACATACAGCACTAAAGACGGTCGCGGTAAACTTGGTACCGCGGTCAGATAAGAAATAGGCCGTTTTGCCATAGTTATGAACCCACTCTTTGCATAAATCGCACTGGAATTCGTTACGTGCGACGGATCGTACCAGATGTAACAGTGCCGGCGTTAACTTAAAGTCGGCCTGGTTTTTTAGTATGTGCTCCGTACTGAGTGCGGATTGAGCGGCTGTCAGTGCGGAGTAGATACCTATAGGATATTTCCTGACTGTAGTTAGGTCTACAGTATTACTACTAATATTTAAATTGCTGTTAATATTATACGCAGCAGTAATCCTTGTCTTAGAGAGTATACTTTCCTTACCGCAGATACGTTTAATATCAATACTGTAGAATTTTTACCGTTCTAGTGTATCTTTATCGTCCAGAATGTCTCCTTGACGTTTGAAATTATTAAGTCGTCATGTACTCCTCAGTATTAAATTCCTGATTTAATACGTGGATATCTAAGTCTGTAAAAAGGTCCGTCTCAGCAGACGTTGACAATCAGGACTAACTAGTATCGCCTCGAGAGGTGAGAAGTTAGCTATTTTTATATTAAACTCTTTATTTTCTTTAACAACGGCTATGCCGTTGGCAATGCTACAGTTATACGTACCGTAAAATTTATCAGTGCGTTCCAGGAGGAGAGTACCAGATACATTTACAGTAACTTGTACAAAGGTCTCATGCAGAGCGGGTAGGCTCCGCTTTTTAGCAATTCGTACGTACCGTGGCCCTGATTTAATCGTTGGTACTGATATGGGTTCATCCTCATCACTTGTTAATGTGCGATATGAATGTATTTGTACCGGCAACGTAATGCAGTCACGAAGTACGACGAGGCGTATTTGTACCCAGATAGATTCTACATGACGATCTATAAAGTTTATTCCCAGTAGAACGTCAGCATAGATAACTCTCTAACTAGTACGAATTGTTTTCTAGTTCTAGAGCCAGTTATTTATAAGTACAGGAATCTATACTTTAAAACATCAATGCGATGCTTGAAAGCTCGCGCTAGGTTTGCAACAGCTTGTTAGGTAAGAAGATTATCTAAAAATTCTTTTAATAATATATCCTTGCGGGTTATTTTACGGTCTGCTCCTGTATCAAAAGTAAAAATAAATCTGGCAAGGTAAGCAGGGTACTACCTGTAGAGGCGTCTACCTTATGATTAAAGGGAGACAGTAAACATACCGGGTCTGATAGGTAGTCCTCATAAGTCCGAGACTGTGGGATTCTGAACGGACGTGACTCTACTAAAAACCCGATGCTTCAATATCTGATTGAGACGCCGTAGGATTACTGACGTCTACAGGCGGAGATTCAATATCAAGTTGACTCTCCGTCTCAATTTTGGTAGCAGGTGTCTCTTCAGCGAGATACACTGCTGTAGCTGTCCTAGGACGTTTAGTATTATTATTACTATACGGCCATCTGCCGATATAAATTATGTAGAGAAGCTAACCTGGCTTCAGTTGAAACCAGTTATTTTCTAAACTTAAGTAGAAAGACTTTTCCTTTCCTCTTCTCTCTGGAAAGGATCTAGAGTGAGGAAAGTCGCCACTTATATATCCCACCTCGTAACTGGTTGAACACATTAGTGTACCAGCCGGAGGAGGCGTAGAAGGTAACTGCAATCCGGGCTGTGCTTTTGCAGGAGTTCTAGAGTTTGTGTTTCTGTTAAACTGTCCGTAACGAGGGACAATAAAATTGACAGCTTCAAAAGCTGGTTTGTAGACGGAACTGGCACGATGGATGGGTTCAAGAACACAGTAATTGTACCCGGTGCCGCTTTTTCTTCCACTATTTCAGAGTCTGTCTCACCCCATAAAACGGAGTGAGACGGACCTTTACAGTTTTTTCCTATCGTCTTAACAGCGTGAAAAGCTGGGAGATGCCTACCAGAGCGGACTCTGGTGTGCCCTGCGATTATAGTATCTGGGGCTACTAGACACAGCACCAACCCGAGTCGCCCTGTAGGTATCAACTGCACTAATTGCAGTTGAAATGGCGTCACCGATTTTTTAAATGTTGGCGTCTCATGCTGGCGCATGACGGAAGGTTGTACGCCAGGCAGTACCCCTTTTATAAAATTGGATATCACTGTCTTTGTGTCTAATACAGTACCATATGCTCGGGAACAAGCCCGTAATCTGTCATAGGATTTTTTTCTCGTCCTCATGGGTCTATTGTTTAACACTGTCCCACGAGTCGAGAGCTCTCGTTAAGAAACCCTTTTTAGCTTGTTGCTCTAATAGAAATTTACTGCCTCAGGCTAGCACGTAATACTTTCAAGTGCGCTCTCGCCTAGCTCAAGGTGAGGTACGTATTCGTCTCTAGCTTCTCCTTGGAGAAGATCATGTAGAATAAGAAAGGCGCCGCCTTCCGGAAAGTTATTAAAGTTAATCCTTTCTTAAGGTCTCGTAAATAATTAATATTTTCTAAGGGGATGGTCCCGTCGACCTTACGTACAGCCAGCGTCGAAGAAATTTTTCTTAAATTACGGCTGGATTTATTTGAAAATTTCTTACCTTGAGAAGGATTCGTATCTAGAAGACTGTATCGTCTATAATTTATTATTTCGCGAAGCAAAAGTCATTAGGGACGAGGACATGAAGTCCCGGTAAGGGTTTTCTAGCGCATTCTCCCACTGGTATAGAGGACGGTAGTCTGCTTCTTCATCGACAGAAAACTCTTTCCCAGAAGAAGAATTGGTTCCGGAATCGTCCTGTCTTTTTTTCTTCTTTCTTTGTAGAAGAAGGTAATTTAATTTATTAATTTATTAATTTCCGATAAAATTGAAGTTAATTCGGAATAAATAATAATAATGTTTTTCTCTTTGCACTGGTGCAAAGTTCGGTTTCACCAGTGAGGAGGTAGTAGCTTCTGGGACGGAAGTGACAGCAGTTATGTGGTCGGTATCCACTGGTGGTTGTTCCGACCCTACTTTGGTGTCTGTCTACTGGCGATGGAATAAAACCGCTATCATCAGCCCGTCTGCGTGACAGTGGCGGGGCTGGTGGAAACACGTCTCTCAGAGACGTGCGTGGGACAAGTATCCCTTCCTGGATACTTTTCACAAGCTCCGATATTTGAGATTTAAAGTATTTACGCACGTCTCTGAGATAGTGCAGTAGTTCTGAGACTCGCGCAGAAGAGCTTTTAAATGTATCGTAAGGAGCAAATTTTGATCTGAAAGGTTTTCATCCCAGCAGTCTCTCTACGGCTATAATTTCAACGTCTACGTTTGTTTCAAAATCCTCTTGTTTAGAAATTAGTTTGATTTATACATTCAGGTTTCAAACGTAGTTGTTTTTTCTACAGACGACTTGGCTTCTTCGGGTAGTTTTTCAAGTACATCCCTGTTCAGCTCCATATCAGGGAGGAAAATTTCACGGTTTACTTTTAAGTTATGTTTGGTCCAGCGACTCCGTCATATCTCCCTCCATGTGGATTCAGCGGCCTAGTGGCTCTGCACCACTGAGCGCTTGTGGCTCGGTGATCTCAGCGCATGGTTTCCAGGGGTTGTAAGGAGTGTTGCTTGTTTCATATTCATCGGGGGTCACGCCTACACCTTGCCCACTAGGGACAAGTTGTATATATTCATTTCTTTCTGGCGCAAGAGAATGGGATAATTGTGATTCTTTGGGCACACCGTTATTATATTCAACGCCCCCGTGAGAGGAGCAGTCACGGTCTGCGTTGTTATAACGCTATCTGACTTTTCAGAGTCGTTTAAGTTAGCCATCCGCACGTAATAGCTGAGAATAGAGGCAGTTATCCGTTCTTGCGGATATAGTTTTCTGCTTGGCTCGCCAAGCAAGGGAAAAAACGGAGTAGGGGGTATATAGGATGCCTTCTCTTGCCAGTTTAGTCACACTTAGGTCGGTAGGCGCTTGTGTCGCCCGATGCCAAGTGAGATGCTCTTAACTACGTATAACTCACTAGTAATTGGTTTTTGTCTTCATGGTAGTTTGAGGCTCCCACGATGAGCAGCCTCCCTCCTGTGGAGAGATGGGATTGACTTTATTTCGTCCTAGGCGCCGTAGCGGTGAAGCGTTCCAATAGATTCTCGTAGCGGGTACAGCATAGTGGCAATAAAATAAAATAACATTAAAAAAAACCAAACGTCGCAGATTCTAAAATCTGTGTTTTGGAGGCCTCATTTAGCAGACTACTAGAGGCTATAGTGATACTCCCTACAGTACTGTAGTGGATAAGAATTAAAACTGGAAAGCTAGTAAAATACGACTGAGGAGTCGATAAATCAGAGGTGTAAGACATGAAGTACAGCTTGGACGGGACGATATATTCGGGCGGTAGAGACGAGAAGGAGGCCGAAGGCGCGCACGACAGACGCTAGAAAGGGACGAAGACGGGTAGTAGAACGACGGTCGCAAAGAGGGGCTGTGGAGCACGACGGGCGCGAAAGAGGGCGTGGGCGCATGACGGGCGCGAAAAGAGGGCGTGGGCGCACGATGGGCGCAGAAAGAGAGACACTGGAGAACTACTGTCTCAGAAGGGAGCGGCGGCGAACGACGGTCGCAAAAAGAGGACTAACAATGTCACCATAGCACACTTACTAGATGCTCTGGGACGGGGAAAAGGGAGTTTCAACGGACTCACGGCGCTTCAGCACGCAGGCAGAAGATAGGAAGACTGTGCACTGGCGTAGGGAGACAGAAACGCGGATTACATAGAAAAATAATGTAACTGCACGTGTCTTATACCGACTTCCTTAGAGCACACTATATGGATAGTATATGGTGGTAATGTTCCACCAGATATTATATTCATATAATATTAATAAATTTGAAAGAATTCATTCTTCTACAAGCGATGTACTGACATCCTTGACCCTTTTTAGTGTTTCTCACAGAAATTTAATAGCTATTTTACATTATACTAATATTGTACCAGCAGGTACAGACATTCACAGAGGACTGTAACCTGATTCTTGAACATGATTAGTTCAGTATGTTAACCGCTTGCACTCAACGGACGTGGTGGATTAATTCAACACGCAGAGATACCGTTGTTGAGGGCGTAGGAGCTTGGTTTGGCGAGAGCAGGCGTCTGGTCTCTGTGTATCTTCCGGTAGTCTTCTCTGTTGGGCAAACGGCTGCCCCTTTTATGCTCCTTCTCCGGTGGTCCCTCGTATCCGTAGCCCCCTTGACAGTCTGCTCTACCGCTATCTTCGTTTTCATTTTCCCGACCAACTGTGCAGCTTGACATGTGCTTCCAGATCGACCGCCGGGCCCATGCTGCGCATCCGATCCCGCGCCTTTGCATTATAAAATTGAAATTGTCTCTCAACAACTTCATGGCCGCCCACGCTTGTGCGAGTGACAGACGTCGGCTGTGCAAAATCTCTTCCAGCGAGAACCTACTATCGTGTGTACGGCAATTCAAGCGTTTTCGATCGAATTCAACTAATGCCGTACAGTCGCAACCTTCTCGCCCTTAAGATTCACAAAAGCACGTCTGGGAAACTCACGCTTCTGATTCTTCTAATTTTTTGGCGAGACCAGCCGCCATGGCCAGCTATTGTGGTAAAGCAGGGCAGTATTTTTGAATGAATGATTAGGGCCAAAATTAATGTGGCTATTAATGAATGACTAGCGAAGTAGTGACTAGTCACCAAAATTTTGTCACTGACTTGTCCGTCAAAAAATTTACTAAAAATACCGCCCAAGAAATACCAAAAATAATAAAAAAAAGAAAGTTTTAAAATTTTAAACTAATTGTGACGTACAGTGATGTACCGTAGCTTCACCGCCGTCTTCATCCGAACATATCAGACGGAGTTGATCGTGTTGTCGTGCAACGCTCCGTTAACGTGAATGTCAACCATCACATTCTTGTGCTTCAAACGTCTAGGATCACTACTACCATTTCCAAACCACAGTACGCGCTACAGTATTGGAAATCATGCAACGCAACCGTTTCAATCGTGAGCCCGCTCCCATTCAATACGATTGCTCGCGCCACACTGTCTTCGCAGGCATCATCGGCGAGTGCAGAACGCCTTTTCAGTGACTTGGGGCGCTTAAAAGGTCACCAACGGCAGTCATTGTTAAGCAGTACACTTGAAATGACTGAAAGGATCCGGGTGTACACGCATTTAGTGCTCGAGGACAATCGGCTGCCTCAAACAGGTCTACTGCATCCTAAAGGCACTGCATTTAGGCGTATGGTAGCGTCTATTGCCAACGAAGTAGTCAAAGACAAACAGTAGTTACTTGTATCATTAGTGACTATAAGTAAATGAATACAGTAAAAACATGGTGACAAAATGACTAGAGAACTAACTAGTCATTCATTCACAAATACGCCTTTGGTAAAATGACTGTTAATATCGATATTGTTGTTAATATATAGTCTCTGAATATTGATAATGGTAGTTATATTAATAAGTTTTAGTAATATTAGTGTATTAGTTAGGAAAATAGAAAACAGATCAACAATTAAAATAAAATAAAATATAATATGAAATAATGAATTTTGTCTGCAAAGTTAACCAGCATTTGTATTTTTGAGGTCATAAATCTAAGTCAAGACAAATCTCTTACTTTGTTAAGGTGATTCGCGATAGGCGTGAGGAATGAACCATCTTATATATCAGGTTTTTGTGTGCGCGCTTGTCTTGGGGAAAGGGGATGGGTCACGCAATCATAATGTGAAAATTTTGACTTCTTGCTTCAATCTCTGAAACAATTTGATTACTAACTAATACACCTTGCAAAATCATTGGATCAATATAATGATATTAATAATATTTCTCATATCATACAAAGTAATATCAGTAAGAAGAAAAAAAGAGAAACTATTTCTGTTATGAAATATGGGAAAGTCTTGATTTTCGAAGTCAACTGCTACATTTTGGATTTTTTGGTTATTTCAATACTTGAAATCGATTTTCTTCAAAAGCGTAACAAAACATTTCACATAATTAGTTATAAGTTTCGAAATGAAATGTATATCTTATTAAGTACAAATGTAAAATATGTACTTTTCTTTTAAATGTCCGAATTGATATGTTTAACAGTATCTAATACAGATTATAATCAACTTAAACCATAATCCGTTTTAATTGCTATTTTAAATATGGAAATATTGACAAAACTTACATAAATGCTACAATATAAAGTAAGTACAGAAACATATGAATTGTAGGAATGTGATAAAATGAAAAACAACGAATGTAAATTATGCATCTGAAAGCTTAAAAATATTAAGAATGCTAGGGAATGGGTAATATTTTCATTAAATTAAATTGTTTTTAAAAAGGCTTTCAATATGAATATTTTAAAATAACTAACGAAGCATTCTCTGTATACTTTGTTTAAGAAGTAAAATATACAATCTAATAAAGCCAATCTTTTAAGCAAATTTTAAATTCTGATATTATATATTATTAATCCCATTTATATAACCGATGAAAATTTCAATAAAGATGATATTTAAAATAATTATTTAAAATAGTCTATGAAACAAGACAATCAACAATATAAATATAAATCAATTTCTTTCCTGGAAATGTTTCGATAAAGTGATTGTTTGGTAGGCCTTGATACTTAAACAAGACGAACAACTTTCTTTCATTATTATTGTTCAGATAGGAGTAAAATTGAACATTTTCATGCATAAAGTGTGTGTTGGAGGTTTGATCTTTGAAGAATATTTTTCATTTTATTACTTTTTCACCTTGCAAAAAAATATCTGGCCACACAGAGAATGTTTTTACCTAGGTCTGAACCTAGAAACTTTTTATTCATGATATGAATGACAATATCAAATTAAAAAATAAATAACAAATATGCATAATATTATTATGAAATATTAGAAAATTATGATTGCATCGTCTTTTTAATGTATCTGTAAATTTTTCACGTAAGTTATTGTCGGACTTGATCCCATATTTGTAACTAACAAGTAAGTGCCAAATATTTTATTTGAATATTCAGTTCATATATGGTGTGTGTGTATTTACTGTACTGAATTGTTTGCAGTAGATGGCGGCGGAAGGATACGGATTTAAGCGTGCACAAAGTGTCATATAGATATTTTAATTTCGTATTTTAATTTTATTCCCATCTTTATTGTTGTTGCCAATAATATTAATTTTTCACTTTTACATTTCATTCAGCATTATATATATATATATGGCGCCGTGTCGATCGCTGAAGCTGCCGGTCCACACTGCTTTTCTGGGACGGGGAGGAGAAGAGGTGATAAGTGATAGAAAAGTGTCGTCCACCCCTCCTCCCTCTATCTCTCTCGCGGTATACGTATCACTACGAATAGTCTACATAGTCGCTTGTGCTCGAGCAGTTGTGTAATTGGGGCTAGGCAGTAGTACTGTACGGGACCCGTAAGCACCAGTGGTGCTGGGTCTAGGGATGCACACGTGTTCTGAACCTGCTAGATCACACTTTCGCGTGACCCCGGCATACAGTGCAACCGTGTGACAGATATGCTCTGTAAGCACCGCAGGACCAATTAGGGGCATGCGATCACTGCATTGACAGTGCGCCAGGGGACGAAGTTCCGTAACTTCACATGGCCTTACAGCAAAACAGTAGACCGTACTACTTAGATGCACTGCACCGAGCTCACGGTGAGAATCGGGCAGCTTGACCTTCTCGGAGAACCGATTCTTTGAGTTGAGTAAACAATTCAAAGTGCTACTAATTCAACTTTTCCCCTGTCAAGACTAGTTTCGGTTGTTTCCCGTCACACAGTTTGTGTTCGCTGGTTGCCCCGAGTTCGCCTTTGGCGTACACGTTTCATCA
>JAVCKV010565453.1:0-10535 GCA_032274145.1 Herpochondria borealis | reverse complement strand
CAATCACATGTTCTACTAGAGAGATGCTAAGTTCCTGGTCCAAGGATTGTAGAGATTGATACAAATCATATTGTTACTAGAACTACAAGATAATAGAGAGAGACGAACACAGATCAACAGATCAAGAAGAACAGAACTTGTACGAAACAAGAAGTCTCGACCCCCCTAGATATACACCAGACGTATCTGCCATGGCTCGCGTTCCCTTTCGGTTTGATCGACCAGTGGGGGCATGTCGAGATATGAAAGAGCTTGAATATCTTGCGGCGATTCATCAAACAGGTATGTGAGTGAGTTATCGTGTGTAATCATCATCAAGTTAAAAGTGATTGATGCATGGATGAGGGACAGTTCTTTGCAGGACTTTCTAGTTTTCATCTGAGTGATGATGTGCTCTCTGTATCATTGCACTCGTTCAAAGTGCAAACACACATACATGTCAGAGTGCGTGCGTGTGTGTGTGTGTATAGACTGCGTACTACTTCTTTTGATATCTCTCTTCGTCGTTCTCGTGATATCTATTCCTGTACGTACTCACATTACTACTACTATTACTCTCTTGTTTCATCACTCATCATAACACATCACAAAGCCGACGAGACTCGCATTGATGCCTCGATTGTGGCAGATGATATTCAACGACTGTTAATGAGTCGTCATTCCATCACAGTCCCCAAGGAAACCATTGAACGACAGGTATTGATTGATTTGGTGGGAAATCCAAATCAATTTCCTGACCCCGTCCTGGATTTGCGAATGATGGTATCGTTGCTCTGCATTCCGCATTTAGTGCGAGCGGCAAAGTATGATAATGAATTGCAGCAGCAGCAGCCTCGCAAGAGTGATGGCAGTACTACTACCGATGATTACTTTGACCATCCACACAAAAAGAAGAAACAGCCACCCAATGTGTTTGAAAAGGTGCTGAAGATAATTCTCAAGGATGTGGAAGCCGTCGACAAGCATGGTCGTACGTACTATCCTCTCTTGACGAAATCGTTGCTCAAGAAGATATTTTCATTCTACGGCGAAGACAATGTCGATGACACTGTCTTTGATCTCATGATGGATCGCGCGTCGTACCATCATCATCACGGCGATACTACTACTGCGATTCATTTAGATCCAGAAACATTTCAACACGTTCTAACGTCAGATGTGGAGCTCTATCAACCAGAATGGGAGAATAAGCTATCGACACATTTTTTCGACTTGGAAAGTGCCAACATGCCACGACGAGCTCGACGACCCGCATTGTTTGGGCTGAGCATGATTGGACAGCATTTGGATGATCATCACAAGGATGAAATTTCCCATCGCAGCAATACAGTCAACAACATTCCATCGCTTCAAAAGATTTGGACCTTTCCCATGATTGATTTGGAAGCCGATGCCTTTGAGAGTATGCGTTACTTTGTGACGCTCGTCTTGAGTATCGTTTGCTTCTACATTGGATACTACACAATCATTCGTCCCGGAGGATCTATATCCGAGTGCTCGTCGGCGGCGGATGGCCGCTTTGACTGTGTCGTTTTGACATTCTTGGTAAATTGGTGCGTATGATACATCATGTATGTACATTGTACGACGACGACAGCCACTTATTACCCGCTCTAACACCCGAGCATCTCCTGCAACACACAACCTATAGGCTGACTCTTTTATTTCAACTCACCGTGGCTGGCACAATTCTTGTCACAATTGCATCCTTGGGAAACTTGATTCACTACAAGAAGGATTTCAAGACATTTCTAAAGCTATTGCTGACTGTATCCATTATTCCTATTTGGGCCGTCCTGTCTGTCTCTGACATTGAAGACGTGGTGGTTCGAAAGACTGAAACAGCCTATCAATGGGCTCAATGGGGAGCCTTTATCTCGGCCGTCTTGCTGGTGATTATTCAAGCGGGTCAAATGGTATCACTCATGCTGCCAGAAGTGGACAATTACAATTCCAGGTGGTTGGCACGCTTTCTCAACAACTCGGGACTGACGGAACGCGACACCAAGCGAGCGGCAGTCTACAAGGTTGGACGTATGCTACAGAATGCGTTCAATTTGCACGAAATGGGGTTGGAGGGTGAGGAAGAATTCGATGAAGATCGAGAGGGATTGGTCACAAAATCCCCATCTGCTCGAGCCAAGGAACGATTTGATGACCTGAGCAGGATCAAAGAGTCCTGTGGAGGATTCCGATGGTGTTGGAATAACTACTGGAATGGAACGTTGCAGGAAAAGGAAGGAATATTCTTTGGTGCCCGCCTCATTGGTGCCAACGTGGCTCACTGGGTGGTGCTCCTTGCCTTCATGTCGATTGGATGCATTTTGGCGTACGAGAGTTTCAACTACGAGATGAGCAATACTATAATGGAACAGATGGATAGGACAAGATCCGTCTACTACAACTCGTCCGGGTCAGTCGTTCTGAACTTCACCAATGTCACCGAATCGTATCTTGAGAGCAACAATCTACAATTTGCATACAATATTACGGACCTCGATTCCACGTATACTGTAAACACTCACGTCTCAAAAGGTAATACAAGACAACGGTCGTTTCGTTTGCGCCCAACCTCTTGTGTTATTAACACCTTCCTTCATTCAGTGCGAACATTGATGGAAGAACTGATTGCAAGCCCCCACATCTCAAGCTTTTCCTTTGTGGAGCAAAAAACCAACGTGAGCACCTCGTCGTCCTTCATTCAGACATTCTCAAGGGTTGTAGGGATCAATTTGACAGAGGCTATTAGCAAACCGGCAAGGTTCTCCTTTGTCGATGGCAATTTCTTCACTTTTCTTTCCGACGAAATAGTTCGAAGAGCTGAGCCAACTGAGTGAGTACTTCCAAGATTCAAGCTTGGGATGAGCTGCGTGGCGCATATACTCACCTGACACACATTCATTGCTGTATAGGCTCGTTGCAGGTAGTGTGGTTGGCGCCATCACGGGATCGGCTGCCATTATTATCATTGCGGTCAACTAGTGAGTTGCTGATTTCATGGGATATCTTGCACATTACTTGGGGTTGCCACAGCATCTAACCGTTTGTTTTGCCAGCATTCCTGCGTACATACTTCGATGCTTACAGTTCCGGTCAGGCGAGATTGAGAGCTTGACCGGCAGACGCTTTGTGTTTCTAAATCGTTTCAATCCCTTCTGGACCACTCTGCTTATTGGTGGAAATTTCTGGGGTAAGTCAATGTCTCATAAAAGGAACGGTTCCTCTTCAGAAGACTCACTTCCTAGTTGCCTCTATTTTCTCTTTTCCTCATCAGGTTGCATCTTCAGTGGTGTGTTCACAGGCGTCATGTTCGGTGGAATAGTCTTTCTGTTCCTTTGGGACGAATCGCAAGTGGCTGCACTGGCCATGCTCGCAGTTATGTGTGGTATGTTGTATCGTCAGTACCTGTACACTACAATGTCGCTGCGCCTCTCCGCTTGTACTCACCCTTGTCTTCTGATCTATCCAGTTTTAATCATTACATGGCTAATTCGAGTCATCCTTGTCTTCATTATTTATCTAAGGATGTCAATCACTTTCACACGTGAGAAGCCTGGTAGAGCCAATATTGCAGTGTTGATGTTTGAATCTTGGAACGCCGGGAATGCCATTGGCTATGTCTTGTAAGTTGTATGATGATGAAGAAGGTCACTCCTATGCAAATGAAATACTCAGCTCATTCCTTTTTGTGTCTCTGTGACTGTCAGCACAAGGTCACTGAGGGTGCTGATCATTGGAATTCTGTATATAGGTCGTATGGACAAGTTCGTGCTGGCTCCAGGAGTTGGAGAATTTTGGCAGTTCCATCCTGACGTTTTCCCAAGGTAAATGTTTTCTGCGTCACTCGCCTTGATCGTCGAATCACTTGTGTGCTAATCTCTGTCATTCAGAGCGTTCAATCGTGACCTTCTTGTCCATGACGCCCATCGCCATCCTTTCGCGGAACGACTTGCATTCATATACATGCTCAAGATTAGGTTTCAAAACCACTTTGGAAGTCGTGACGGAGGGGCGTGGCGGCTAATCTTTGTCTCTGCTCTAATGCCGTGGATTGTAAATCGTCGAGTGGTAAGTTTTTGTTCGATTGTCGTTTGTGCCATCCCATTTTGTGCTCAGTGTTTATGTGACTCGGTTTCGAGCGTACACCATCCTGTGTTTAGAATCGTATTCCAGCAGGAGTTAAGCGCGCCATGTCGTTGCGTCCAGAAGATCTGTTTGACGAAACCAAGATTGGCGGAACTGTTGAATTTGCGTCGCCTTACGCATATTCTGGTGAAGAGGAGAGGCGCAGTCGCAGTAATGATCCTGACGAAGAACACGGTCCAATGAAACTGATAGAGGAGAGCGATGACGACGAGGACGATTATTCCTCAGGAGATGAATTTGTTGAAGAAATGGTATCATTCCGACCAGCCATGAGCAAGATTGTGAGGGTCAGTCGTCGCGATAGGGTTGCTGCTTCGATTCGTCGTGTTGCTGCTAGCCAAAAGGCTGATAGTCAGCCGTCGGAAGTGATACCTCCTCAGCCATCGTGGCAAAGGGAGTCTACCGGAGGGGCAATGGATGAATCAATCCGATTTTTTAATCCAAATGCAATCATGGGCAACATTGACGAACAGGAAGAGTCGTCCTCGTCGGAGGATGGCTTTCACGATGAAATGGCGTCATTGCGCAAATCGGAACGAAAACCAAAGAAGAAGAAAAAGAAGAAGAAAAAGAAACGATCAAAAGGCTCTGCGGTGCCATCTCCTCCCTCGGTCTCTGGTGCAGGGTGGCGAGAATCCGCTGGGAACACGCCTCTCGATGAAGCCTTGGCCACGCGTCAATCATCGACGACGACAAGTGTTGAAGGAGTAGTTGTACCTATTATGCGACAGTCTGTTGGAGCCACTTCTAAAGCACCGCCGTCCAGGATGCGAGGATCTACTACGAGTAGTAGTGCCGAACCATCGTCTCGAAAACCGCCGTCTAGGCATCGTCAGTCGAAAGGATCAAAGTCTCGTGCTCCTCCGTCGAGATGATTCGCCGTGTACTTTAGTGACGAAAGTACTGTAAGTGCATCTGCGTGCTCGAATGCACTCTGGGAGACGCCGCTGTTAATAAATAAAGATAGTTTTACACTCACTAGCTTACAAGCACTGGGTCATGTTGTGACATGTTCGTACATTATTTCATAGGATCCATCGTCGAGTCATTGCTCGTGTTCGCCCAATAGGGTTTCCATTTGTCCTGCAACAACATGTCTTGATCTTGACGAACAAAGCAGCGCTCATTCGAAGAGATTGAAATGCGTCGCGCCAAGGATGAAAAGGAGCTCAAACTCTCCACCAAACAGGTGGATTGGGCTAGTAGCACGATATCTGCCCATACTTGAAGACTTCCCTGTAGCATTGAAGCATTGACTGATCGATCCACGTGTACCAAGGTGGTGTTTGACACGAATCGAATCGTACTCTCCATGTCATGCAAGACCTGCTTGGCACGCTCATCATCGGAAATTACAATCATAGGTATTATGGACGGATCAGATTGATGTAGTGTTTGTTGCAAACCTTGCGCTAGCTCTAAAAAGTGCGGCAAGGCTGAGACATGGTAACGTTCCTCGCGCGTTCCAGTCCAAGCACCGCCCCCGCCCAATCGTACATGAATTCCAATATAGGGCGAGTTCTTGAAATCGAGCAGTCCAAGCTCTTGTCGTTGGGAATGAACCAACTCTGATAAGGTAACCGTAGGTTGGCATAGAGTATACAACACCCACTTGTATGTCTCGCGACGCATTCCGTCGATGTTGTCGTCGCCCAACAATGTTTGCGATGGCACGAGATGCCCAAATAACATTCAATCCTCCTGTGGGCCATTGGCGAGTACAAGCGAATCACCCTTGGATTGGGTCATGGTCTGAATAATTGATGATGGAGCTATTCCTTGATAAAGGGTGGGAGCAATTTTCTTCGACGCTTGATGTCGTCGAGCGTTCGAAAAGGTTCACCAAAACGGGTTTAACGCCAGATAATACGTGTGACCGGTAGACAAAGCGACTGGGAACACTTACCAGGTAGACCAAACCTGCACTTTGACGTCGTACTGTAATTCTGTCCTGAGCTGGTTAGTGCTAATGTTTGCAAGTTGTGAGCACGATGGCGCACTGAAGCTCCGTTGTAAAACCCTCTGCATTGTTCATTAACCTGGGCTCGATTTTGAGTCTTTGAAGCCGAACCGAGTCTTTGCCATCAGACCAGGTAGCATTTACTTCAGGATTGCGAGGTTCAATGCCTAAATCAATGACAAAATTGGATTCCAGACGTTCTATCCCGCTTACCGCCCTGGGTCGTTTACTGATGTCGTAGAGAGAGGAAATGATCTCAATGTGAGGGGCGTGTTGTTCTACTTCCGCTGAATCAAGTGCGGTTGGAAGTTGCTTTGAGGTCAATCGAAAGAAAGGGGCCCAGCTCGACCATGAAATACCGACTCGAAGAACCCAACGTCAGATACTTGTCAAATCCACTAAAGGATGCCATCTTGCAAAAGCCGTCGCCATTGGTGGTTGAAATCTCTGGCACCACTCTCTATTCATCCGTTGTTTCATATACTGAAAACAACTTCGGAGAAGGCTGTTGTGGTGCTATAGTATCCCTGTCAAGGAACAATGGGGTTGCCTTGTGATTCCAGTAAACTTTTAACTCACCTCAGCCGTGATATTTTCTTGAATCTTTCATGTCTCTTTGCACCAAGGTTTCGGATCTAGTAGCCATATACATTCATGTTGAAGAGCTTCTTGATCTTTTCAACGTCCCTCACATCAGTGGTGTGACAGTACGCGCCTTCCTCCTTTGCCTCTAGAGAGTACGCGGTGATCAAGCAGCCTTCGCTAGCTAACTTATAGTATTTCTCTCGCTTATCTCACGGTGGACCTTTCCTGTCTGCAAAGCAATTGTTGTGCACGTGTGATGATGATTCGGTGCTCGTCGAAAGGGCGTTCGCCATTTCTTGTTCAATCATGCGGTAAGGTCGCTCTCTTGCACCATATTGAAGGTATTGCTTCTCTTTTCGAATCTAAACGTCCAATAGTTCTCCTCAGGTACCAGCAGATCGAACTGGACGAATCGAGCCTGTACACGACTTCACATAGTTAGATGAAGGCATTCGAGGCTTAGCTTCCTCTGAAGCTTCGAGCCATCGTCAGGATTCGAGAGCAATTAAACGATTGCTAAGAAGGCAGCAATGGCAAATCATCAAGCCAAGATGCATGGAACATCACTGCATTGTACTACCAAGACTGAAAGCATCCTCCTATCGCTCTGACACGCATACCGCTGACCTTCACAGTCCATACCAGTAGGATCTGATTTGTGCTCGTTCTCGTCTTAGTCGTCGCCCCATTGCTAAAATGCTGGTATACAGAGATGATCTCCAATCGATTCGCCACCGTCTCCTCATCTTTACCAGTGTCAGTCCGCAAGGTGGCGTCACTATTATTCTGCCGTGCTGTCTCAGTGCTGGCCATCTGAACGAATACTATTCTTTTTTCTGAACCGTTCGTTGTGCAGGAACTTCAATCAGGATCCGCCCGGAACACTGTTCTCAGTCGATCTAATAATCCTGATCAATACTAGTATCTCCGGGTGATTGGCATAGACTACCTGTGCCCATGTGCCGCGAGTGTTCCAGGAACGATGTTCCCTGAAATGTGTGACTCACGGACTCGTAAAACGACCCGGTGAAATTGAAGATTTATCATCACCGGGATTCACGCGGTACCTACATAACTCGTACAAATGCTATTCTTGGCGACGCCTCGTCCGACCATGTATGATTTGGTGGTTCTCTCTGGCAAACCAAGCTGCACGATGCTGGAGTCTAACGCATCTTGTGGCGACGCGGCACTGTCCTTCGAGTGTGCTGGCACCATTACTGTTCAGACGACCCGGTTAGTTCTTCCCACCAAACTCAAACATTATGTCATCGCATAAAAGTTAGAGCCAAAGATTCGCATCATGAGTACACCAGGTAAAAGAATGGAGAGTCCCGATGCAGCATGGGATGTTGACGAGTTGGAAAGCCCGTGCATAGTGATGAACGACGACGACGACCCCACTCTGCTGTTTCAAGACGAGACTGTAGGCGAAATTCTTGTTTCACCACCAGTATTACCCCCACTTGACCCAGGCGGCAGCACAATCCGAGCCGAAAAGAGCAATGGTAAGGAGCAACAATTGACAGAAAAAGAAAAGAAGATTCGTCGCCGATTGTCCAATCGAAAAGCCGCCAAAGCCAGTCAAGACAATCAGCGCCGACTCCTCTCAGAGTTGCCGTCCAAAATCTCGATGCTCAAAGAGGAACAGCAGTCTCTTGCTCGTGTCAACTCTGATATGCGCACTCGGGTTGATGCTCTCAAGCATCAACTGGATTGGGCTCTCAACTCCCTCGATGGGTCTGCTGAAAGCGGAGGTTCTCACGGAGTTAATGATTTCTGGCCCACCCAACAAGTTGGATTAGAGCAACCGCAGCATCTGCAACCCACGACCAGAGATCTAGTGGACGCTGTTGCGAACTTAGGGAGCTGCTCCAACAAGATCAAAGAAACCGAGCAAGAAAAGAAGAGGCGTCTCATCATGGCGAATCGACGATCCGCCAAGGCGAGTCGGGACAGGAAACGGCGGCGCCTCAACGAACTTCCAGTCATAGTTAAGGCTTTGGAAACAGAGAGACAGTCCCTCTTCGACGTCAATTCAGAGCTACGCAGTGAAGTTCGATGTCTCCGGAATCAATTACAATCGGCACTAGTTGCTGCGCTTCCTGCTCGTCGTGAAACAGAGCAGCCGGGAATCCAGTCGCAGCAACACGCTGGACCGTCTCGATACCAATACTCTTACTAGACTACTCTTAAGTAGAGGATGATTCCACCCGAGGCTCTGGCCGCGGTCGAGGATCTGATGCTGTTGATCTCATCGAAATTACTACATGTAGCCTCCAACGTGGATTGTTGTCTTGCCAGTTAGCAAACACAGCCTAGTGAGGGGTCAACACTATAACAATATTCTGTCCCTATCGCACAGTTCCACACCAGCCACAAGAAAGCGGTTTTAGAAGGCAAGTAACGGGTAGTCCACGCTCTCAATGCTGACCTCTATGACTGTACAGTCACAACGAGCATGCTGCAGTTTAGTCGTTCTTCAGTGAGGGGATAGTCCCGCGCTGCCTCAGACGTCTTGTGTTTGCATTAGGCCTCGATTGCCTCACTTCAGAGATTGTAGGCGCCGTTGTATCCCTCGTGCGTCAGAGCGGAGCACTAGAGCATTTCACTCTATATGGACGTTAAATGCTGATGCAATACAAGATGTTTAGTGACTGAGTCCTGGACTGGCCCTCCGTAATGTAAAGAGCTTGGTGGTTTGGGGTATCTTGCGAATCGGTGCTGTGTACGTTGCTAACACAACTGCAGTCTTGCGAGTCCTTGGAACTGTATTGGTCCGGATGCTGACTTCGGTGGCGACAACGATACAGGACATTGGTATCATATTCCGCTGATACGTGCTGCACTTTTCAGGATGATTTTTGGACGTGGTATAGACGAGGAGCAGCTCTATTACACAAGCTGCGTTGGAAGTAGGGCTGACTTCGTCCTTTCATGCGACGTGAACTCCTCTTGTTTTCTGAACAAGGTGTTCGGTCCCAGCTTGATTGATGGCTGCGGAACAACGGCTGTTTGAAGTCGCGTCTTCTTCGAGATTCATAATGATTCAGCCAGAGCAACCTTTCTCTTTCGTTTGCTGCGCAAAAAGGCAGAACTTGTTGTCGTTGGGATGTACACTCAAACTGCAAGGAAACCAAGATAGTTGCGGCGGCATTGTCACGAGCTAACTCGGTAATAGTCACAACCATTTGAACTGATGTCAGGCGTGGGTAGGCCGCTGGTGCTGCTTATTGCAATAGTTGTAAACCGGCCGATCACCCGAATATCGTTGAGACGATGAGGTTCGTTGCCAGATAAACTCTGATATGCTCGAAATCGTCTTGGAGTTTTCAAAGTGATTGTTTAGTATGGAAGATCGATTAGTAGCCCCTTCTCGGAATATCTCGCAACTCGCGCATATGATATTTTGCAAAAGCAAGCGCTCTGACCATGGTCACCCCGCATGTCTCGGGGCCGAGTCTAAAGCAAAAAGCACATACGCCAAGAGAGCAAAAGAAGGATTATATGCCATTCTTGGCAAAAGCTAGTTCGACGAATATGGTAAGAGTTCTTGGTCGAGTCAGTCATCACGGCACCGATCTCGATGCATTTTGACACAAACGGAGTATCCAGGAGATGCCACCAGAAGCTTTATGAAGGGCATCCATCACAAATCATATGAACCAAATGCCAACATTATTCAGATACGGTATCTTGGGAACGGAGATGATGTAAAAATTGTGGAAGGTGACGCACAAGGCATTGGTGATTGAAAACGTCCTTGCTTTCGAGGCGAGAAAGAGCGAAGGACTCTCCGGAGCAAAGCTGGTGTGTACATCAACAAGTCACAGAGGAGCTAATC
>JAVCKV010565431.1:0-10537 GCA_032274145.1 Herpochondria borealis | reverse complement strand
CGTGCTACACGGCTCCCCATTCAAGTCGGCGCCATCCCGATGTCGTTCACTCCAAGGCACGTTCATGAGACGCGATCTCCCGAGTTGTTCTGTCCAATTCGCACTGGCCGTCGTAATGAGCCAGACGCCGCGGTGCGGTGTGGGCAAGCGCGACTGCACGCGATGTGTGATGGGAGGCGCGCGCACTGTTCCACCTAGAGAATTGCCGTTCAGAACAGGCATCGCGGGTGCCTGTATTAGTTGATGAAGGTAGAGGGGTATAACACGGATAGGTATAGCTGGTTTCCTACAATGGGCCCGATGATGCGGCTCTGGCGACCACATCCTGATTGCCATCAATCGAGCGGAACGGTATTGACAGGCGCCTTGAGGCGCCTGGTACCGGTACCCTTTTCCGTAGGCGTGTTACATCGTGGGGAGAAGTCCATCTCCGATTGGGGGGCGCCGAAGGCGCCTTGTACATACGCTGTCCCGCCTGCCTCATCGCTCCTCCATTCGTGGTCCGGTTCGGTCGTAAAAGCCCTCCCTCTTTGGCGCGCCTCGTGTCGCTTGATCGCCAAGAAGGGCCGCAGGCGCCTATTAGATATAGACGCGGCTCATCGCGCAAGCGATCCGAGTCGGGGCGGATGGATTTAAGGTGAGACATGAGCGGAGTCCTCCCCTCGACTCGCGCTCGACGGCCGGTTTTATCAGGTACCAAGGGCGTCTGTCAAGGGCGACCAGTCTTCAGGCGCGGATCGAAACTTCATTGGTGTATTGGCGGGTGCCAAGAATAGTGGCGGCTGTACAGTGCGCGCGAACCGTCCAAATCCCCGCAGTGAGAGAAACATGAAACCAGTGTTCGAACATTGGGAGGAAAGAGGCGCCGATGGAACCTCGGTCTGTGCCGTTCACTCCTTGGGTAGGGATAAATGCCCGCCACTCTCTCGGTTTTTGTCAATTTGGGGGTGAGGCACTGAAGGTGCCTCTTGGGATTTTCACCTACCTTGGAGGGAAGGCGGCCGATTTGGCGAGTGGCCTATCATCATTACCGAAAAAATAAATACACGAGGATTGCAGTACGGAAGAGGCGCTGATGGCGCTTTGCACTAAAATTGGGGTTTATTTCACAGATTGGCCGAGCCGATCAAATGGTGCATCAGGACGTACTGTTTTGGCGCGAGGATCGGCCCTGAAATTGGATCTGATCTCGGGCGTGGGTGGCCAGAATATGTCGGTGCTTAAACGTCTCTGCGCAGCCGCCTCCGGCACTGTCTTGGCTCTTTACATCTATACGGGGGAGGCATAAAGTTTCGGCAACAAAACTCACGCATACACACAGTCATAATCACCTTTTCATCCACTTGTCTTCGATCATTTGCTTCCACAACCGCAATAACAACGTCAGCAACGACATAAAAATCAACATAAACGGAACCAACATCATGCTAAGAGGCGACTTTGCGTATTTCAAGCAGTGTCCGTTGTGGACCACATTCGTGACGTTTTCCGAACGGGGGGTACCTATGCTGTGAACGACATTGGGGCGGACCGTGATCTTTTGAATGACTTTGTCGCGAAAGCGAAGTTTTATCTAGTTCTGCAGGAGTACGGAGTGGGAAGGACAGAAGCCGTTCAACTCTGTCATCGCGAGGAACTTCTGAGGGGATTGGACGTTTGGCTTCGCGACGAAGCGGTGAAGTACCTGAGCTATTTCTATAATCTGCGCTGGACATTTGCCTCGTCGCTCTTGCGAATGTTGACTTTGAAAAACAGTGGTACGAATTGGAGCGGTCCATTGCCTAATGAGGTAACATCTGTCGTGAAGACCGCTTCACTGTCGGAGGGGGGTGATGTGGTGCAATACTCACGCGAAAGCGTATAGACTTCATGATTGAAATCGAATTCATATGTGATATCGGATCATATGAGACCAATTCCCACGCACGCGCGTTTCGTCGGCATTCAATACCAAAATGCCTTAATCAGGCCCGATTCTCCCATTTTCTAATTTTCATCACTACGAGTTTTTCCCAAGCCTATGGAACCGGGCAACCGGCAATGCAGCAATTAATTTACAGCACGGGCTTTAATTTTGCATGGATTTCTCAACCCAAAATTAGGCCGATTTGCATCCATGAAAACCAACCCCATCTCTTCACCCAAACCGAGCAATCGGAATACTGTACCGCCTGTACAGTACCGCCTTCACGAGCAAGAATGTTTTCACGGGCCAACTTGCATTGAATGTAAGTGCGCCTGCTATTTCTACACGAACACCGAGCAATCGGAATACCCTGGAGATATTTTAGCTCCCCTACCTGTTCAGGGATAACGGCACAGCTCGCGCTGTTTTTACTGAGCCGAGCTAACTCCACCCTACGTCGGGCCGGGGTTTACTTTCTCTGGTCAGGTATACTGCATCCCAGTGACCTCCGCCATGTGCACGGCTTTCCATACTTTAGTGTGTCTTACCCCAGTAAGCGGCGGCAGTGTATATGCCGTTGCGTTAGCGGCACTTTCTAAGACGAGAGTGATCGATCCTCGGGTGAGGAGTAAAAACCTTTGGAAAATTCAACGGGACAGATTGAAATATGCGAAGGTGTACTTCGGCAAGATACCGTACCTGACGGTCTTCGCCCGGTCTCCTGCACTAACGTGCCTCTTTTGCTACTGCAGCGTCGAACCGATCAATCGGCCGTAGGGCCCGTTCTTCGCTGCACCCGAGCACTCATGTGCCATCCAAACCACTGTACCCGCCAGACTTTGGATGGAACTCGCAACTCAGGCAGTCGACGTTCATCACCGCGGCATACCGCTTCGCCTCACTGATTCCGCCTTCGCCCTTGACTGCATAACCCTTATGGGTTCGTATTTTTGCTAGGGAAGGCAACCTTTGTTCACACCGTTTTCTCGCCCTCGGAATCACGCACTACGACCTGTCTTGTCCGATCAGTTTTACACCATCTCCGGCCAGTCATCTGGCTTTTTTTCTTATTTTCCTCCGTTATCACGGATAATTTCGGGACCCGGCGCTTTCGCGTCAATATCTATCACACTCCCTGAGGCACCTCGAAAGAGGGACCTATAATACCATTCATTGCAATTTCTCGCTTTTTCGCTGGGTTTCGAGTGGGTTTGTTCTTGCGCTCACGCGCGTCCTTTCTGCAAGCTTTGCAAGGAACCACCAACTGGGGCACAGTTCATGTAAACCATGCTCTTGGCGTAGACGGACGTACCGCACCGTTTCGCGTCCATTACGCCCGGTTTGATTAAGTGTGGAGTACACTGTGAAGGCTGTGACCAGCTGTGATATCGTAGGACTACCAGAATGTTCACTACTATGAAGCGTTGGTCTTTGCGGCCGCAGTGTATGACCGCACTATGTATGTATATACATATGTGTGCGTGTGTGTGTGTGTGTGTGTACTTGAGAGGTGTGTTCTCCGGAATGAGTCACTGGATGGTGACATCTGGCAAGACGGCCACACGTGGCGCGCCACTGCGAGCGAGCGTGCGTGCAAGACAAGTGATGGTTCCAGTATTCCCCTCGCTGCATCCCAACCCGACACCTAATATCTTCGGGTTGGGAATTACTTAAGACGTCGCTGACTGCGGAGACGGACAAGTAAAGAGAGACAAGAAAGTCCCCAGCAACAAGTTGAGAGCTAATAGCAGTCTTTTTCAGTACATTTTTTCCTGGTTGTGTAATTTTTCCTTTCCCTTTCCACTTCTTTTTCTTTTCCAGTCCGAAGTGGGTGACGAGGGCACCAAGAATCCGAAGCGGACTCATCGCAGACCGCCCCAAGCGCCCGGCCACACGTGTCACGATCCTTCAAAGGAAACCTACGACTGTTCCATTACGTAGCTGTACTATGCCCTTTCCCTTTCTGTGCGCCCGCATTCCGAGCTACCGGCGCGTAGTACACTGGTCTCCCGACCTAGAAGAAATTCTAAGAAAAAAAATCATGACACCGCGTTTCGGCAAGGATCGCCCTCCCCGCGCATCTCCGCGCATCTCCGAGAACTTCCAATCTGTTCAGTAAAATTTGTGATAAGAAAAAGAAATCCAAGACGAAGAGGAGCAAGTCAGACATTGATACAACCGAGAAGAAGTCGATGTCGCGCCGGAACCGGCACGACAAGTGAAGAACGGAGACACGCTGAACACTGGACGTCTAGATGAAGTCAATTGCGACGCGCAGAAAACTGCTCTTCCAGATGTTGACAAGAAGAATGAAGAAGCGTATGGAACACTGCCACTTATTACCCCAAATAGAATATGGGTTAGTTTTCCGGACCCGGAGGTCTCTCGTGTTTCACTCCCAGCAATGCAACAGGAACGCACGCGTCCAACCCGGTAGGACATGAAGCTCGCGTTGATGTATACCGTGCGTGGTCCCCAATAATCTGAAGCCTTGTGAGCGGTCATCAAACCACTTACGTCGTCGCAGCTCTCTTACACGAGATGAAGCAGATGATGGAAAACCTCATGATGTTGGGAGGAATGGAAAGAGTAGCATCTGAACAAGTCCAAAGGGCCGAAGACAAGTTAGCGCGATTCAAGGAGAAGTTTCTCCAAGAGACGGTCAACCTTCTTTTCGACGATAGGGATTTCTAGAATCGAACGGTGGTAGTTGAATTTTCCGTGGGGGCGCAAAGTCAAGGGATCGCTTGCATCCAGTCCAAGATGTTTGAAATAAAAAATGATATATCGAGAGGAAAGATCGCTAAGCGGCCTCAAACGTCCATTTATCGAGCAGAATGGGACCAGGTGCCCAAAAAGCCAAACCATCATATTTATACTCCCGATGAGTATCAACCTTGGAGTGACCCCCGTCTTCTCGTAGGGATTGAATCTTCTAAACCTTCAGGCCGGCCCGACCTCATCGGCCCCGCAATTGAAAATTACAGTCCTCTGAGACTTAGCACATCCAGACTGGATACGATATGCATGCTAGAGTAAGTATATGCCCAAGTTGCACCCTCTCCTGCCACAGCTGCCTTTGAATCTCATCAGTTAGAACCAGAAGCCCCATTTCTCGAGCCGAACAATACCATCTACATGTCCTTTAAGGACGTGATCAATTAACGTGTGTACCGGCTGAGGGATTTTAGCAACATCGCGGAGCCCCGCGAGCTGGACAATTTGTACCACATCGAGGAGCAACTTAGTGCGTTGCAGTCGGAGATCAGACAGTTCAGCGGGGCTGAACCGATCAAGCACCTGGAGTTCCTCGCGGAAATGAAGGAGAATCTGGACACGCTGAAGCAGTTGGGGGCAAGGATCCTGACATACTTCGTCTCGGGTTAGGCGAAGAAAGTCTACAGCTCACAGGTCTCCCCGGCAACAACCTGAACTCAACCTGATCGTACATCTGTGACGCCCTTATCAAGAGATTCCTGACTGACGAAGCATTTAAGCTGGCCCAAGATGAAGTCACACGTGCGCCCCAGAAGGACAAGGAAAAAGAGTTGGAGTTCGCGACTCGCATCCACATGGCCTCGAGCGTTTGCAAGAATGAGGTCACCGAACCCGATTCAGTGGCACACTTCATGCACAGCCTCAAGCCATAGATCAGGGCCCGTGTTAAAGCGACTATGTCGTAAACGAGCGATGCAAAGAAGAGTAATATATTAGCAGTCCGTGATCAGGCTTTCAGGGAAGGCCAGTCTCAACGCGTAAAGAGGCTGACCTAATGGAGAAGACTAATTCCGCCTCTCCTCGCACAACTCCAGGACGTTCAACCGGTCCCGGCTTGCGACGCAACTACAAGGGCGGGTAATTTCGCTTTCGCCTCTTATTTCTGCGGCTGAACTCTACCACGCGTGATACGGTCTCAAATCTTTTTAAAACCCGTGGTGGATGGTTACGGTGCAAGGTGATGGTCGGCAGGAACTTCGGTTGTCGGATGGCTTCCGATTTTATTCGAGGTCGGTCTGTCGTACCGCTATTTATACTACTTCATAGGCGGCACTTGCATTCTCGATGGCTGCAACAAGGGCGATGGTGAGTTGTCAAATTGCACTGCTTACAAGGCAATTCAATCAAGTTGCACTCTTCGCAGTTCAAGACAATCAAGTTGCACTCTTGTCATTTCGATGCAATCAAGTTGCATTCCGGCCAGTGCAATTCAATCAACTTGCCATCGCGTGCAGAAACAAAATGGTTGGACATTTTGCACCCAAAAGGGTTCGAACCCGCGACCTCAACGGTTCGGCCCAGGTGTTCAACCCACTTAGCCATCTGAACGACTCATGCTAGATTAGCCGAACGGATTCATACTTAGCTCTCGCAAACGCGTCTCAAATGCACCGATCGTACCAGATCAAAGAGCAGATCCTCAGCAAAACCTCGCAGTACTTCCAGCAGTGCGAGCATTCTTTGACACACTAGAGCTCCTGTCGCGACGGCCAGCTCGTGCGGGCCCATCCACGACACGCACGTTGCTAACTTCGAACGATGGGCCGCCTCCTTCGGACAATATGCCGCCCTCTCCTCCGTCCCCTTCTCCACCCACTCCACAGCCCGTCCCTGAGTCCCCCATCCCTTCCCCGGGTGGGAAAGGTGAGGAAGGTACCCTACAAGATCTAGAAGAGGAGTGGAAGATGGAAAAGGCGGCGACGGAGGTTGAGGAGCATGTGGAAGAGTTGTACACGAAGATGTACAACTGTGACATGCAAGAGTTCTCCGAGACGTTTGACAGTGTTTCGACGCGGTCTCCCGCAATCCAGGGTCGCGTCCAGCTCATTCTGGCGGACCCTCCCTTCGGGACACGCCTGGAACTCATCCATTTCGACTCTGCATACGACATCGTCACAGACGAAAGTATGCAGTTTGCCGCGGAAGAGAGCAACGCACTGCTACGTCCGAGTGACCACATTCTACTTTTCTGTACACTTCAACAGTTTGAAAAGCCGCTAGGCCAGGAAATGTCCATGGTGAACTGGCGGTTTTTCAACTACGTCTAAACCCGCCAGTCAGCCCTGTGAAACATCCTGAACAATTTCCCCCGTCTGGCCCCCGGCGAGCAAATCCGTATGCGGCATGCGCAAGGGTCAGACGGTGCGTCATCGGCACTACGGGTGGGGGCACACTCGATGAAAGCCCTTCGAAATAAGCAAAAGGCGCAAGGTCTTTTTAAGGAGCTCATTTCAAGTTTTTCGCAACGGGGTGATGTGGTAGTGAACTTGGTCAGCAGAACCTATCCCACTGCCCTGGCCTATCTAACTATTGAACTCTTTAAAATTTAGACTTTCAAGTGTATGCTTCTTGTTTTCAAATTGCGAGTATCAACTTTAAACTGCAAGTATCAACTTCAAGCTTGTTGCAATAATGAAGTATGGAGTTTCAGTTTTCATTTTTTTTAATTTTTAATTTTTAATTTCTAATTTCTAATTTCTGTTTTCAATTTTCTGTTTTCTGTTTTCTGTTTCCGATGAAAGGTTTTCAGTTTTCGGTTCTAGTTTTCAGTTTTCAGTTCTCAACTTTCAGTTTTCCTTTCTTATCTTTGATTTTAACTTTCCTTTTTACAGGTATAAGGATTCAAGTTTCAGTTTTCAATTCTCAGTTTTCACTTTTCACTTTTCATGCAACAAGCTCAACCGTATCGTAATTGACGAGGTGCATCTCGTCTGGCTTTCCGAGGGGTTCAGGCAGTCCATGGTTTCGATACATTTTGAGAGACCAGCGGAGGTGATGGACAGGTGTTTTATCCCTGCCGTGCTCATGTCTGCTATTGTATTGACACAGTTCCAGGGGAAACCATCAATGCTGTTGGCGCAGGAAGAACCGGCGAAGACGAAATTTGTTCGGGGGGATCTTCGGCGGTACAATGTCCATGTTTCAGTGAAGAACATTGGTAATTATGCGCCGAGAAAAGTGATGATCAAGCACATCACACGGTCCACGTTTGATGTGATGAGGAATAAGCCGTTTGGACGGGTGCGCCAAATTGTCGCGATGATCTCCCGCCCTGAAGTCCGTGATTTATCGGAGTTGATGCAAAGTATGAGGGACAGCTTCCCTGATATTTTCTGTAACATGAAGGTACTCCAGTACCACTCTGGAATGAAACCGTGTGAGAAATTGCGTGCCATGGAGGAATGGAGCAAAACAAGACGTGCAGAAGAAGATGTCGAAATGATCTGCACATCGGCCTTTGGAACTGGTATTGATGCACCAGACGTACGGACAGTTGTAATCGTTGGTGCTATCTGTGGTACGACGATAAGGGGGCGGCGGCGCACCCCCGACGTCGGATCATATACATTTGAGCTACCCTCAGCACACGAAATTCCTTCGCCACTCCGCCACCTCGCCACTCGGCGGCGTGGGTAGTTACAGCGTACAGTACGCCGCGAGTAGCCCGAGACCTCGCCACTTTGGCACTCCGGGTGTTACGCGCGCTGATTGGCTGGGCTGAGTGGACCTGTCGAAGGATGGGTATATAACGATAATGGGTTTTGATAGGGCTGGTTGCCCTATCGAGTTCTTCTATTTAAGGTATCTAGTCTCAGGTTGGCTACTGTAATGTCTCTATGTAGTTAGTTTTATGGTTTTTTGCGCCTAAGGCGGTTTTTTGGCCACGAGCTCCGCCTTGGGTGCGGCCCCAGCCGCTACATATGCGGCCTGGGTCGCGCCGGGGTTGGTAACAGAGTAGAAGGATAGTATCAAGAAGTTACCTTGGTAGCACGTCCAAGCTACCCCCCAGTAAAGCCTTTTTCCCTTTCTTTGACTTTTTTTCCTTCTTTCTCCCCTTTTGTGTTGTTTTGGGGTGCTTTCCAGCGCTTCATAGTGGAAGAACACTACGCCGAACGACGACACCCGTTCGGCCACACGTGTCCGCCGTCCCCGTTAGCGCCAGCATCTCACCCCGCATTCCGCTCTACCACTCTGTCCCCTTGTGTGCGCGCGACGGGAGTGAGCTACTACGCCGCACCAAACTAGTCTCCCGACCTAGAAGTAATTCTAGGAACTCTCCTTTCCGACGATGTCCCTGCGCTGAGGCAGGGATCACAAGGCGTCCAGTGACATTGCCAGCATCTTCAGCGGCATTCAGAAATCAAAGAGGACGATTAACAAGAGTGCTGATGACGTGGCGCCGAAGGCGCAAATTCCACATCAGCACAATCAGGCGGGTTCATTGAGAATCAGAGTTGCGACTTGAGCGCAATGTATCTTCAAAGCATCGGATTTTTGACTGACGAAGTAACACGTAGGATTCATCAATTCATCAATCATTATTTCATGAAATCATCAAGGAGTGCTTCATCAGTCATCAAGATCGATTGGTCCGGGACTCTCGGAAGTCGCGCCTCGAGGCGCAATGTGGGCAGCACAGGTTCCAAGAGGTGGTGTGTCGGGCACGCTCGCCTATCGGTTCCCAACCAGGCTCCCCGCCTCGGGTACCGATGGTCATAAGAGCCTCCCGCGCATGGAAACTGTCTCCAAGACCACGCCGGCTGCTGCCAAGTTCGGGACAAGCCGAAGCGGTCGCTGGGAATTCCATCTGCGTTGCCGGAAAAGTCTATTTTTCTGGCGACAAGCGAGTTTGGTCCCTCGATGGCGGCGTCGCACTTGGCCGTGTCATGCGGACTGTGCGTCTCAGGCGTCTCTTCTTGCGTTAGAGCCTTTTGGCGGTGCGCAGTCGATTCTTGCAATGGTCGCTGGGCATCTGGGGTAGAAAACCATGGCGGTGTTGTAATAAGGGGGTTGTCGTAGGACGGTTGTGAGCCATCACCGTTCAGTTCGGGTTTTGGAGCACGGGTGGAGGTATCACGGTTGTTGTGCACCACCGTAGATCTTGACCTCATGAGGTATAGAAGGGTGTCCAGCTTGGACTTGATGTACATGATCTTATTGTCCAGTTGGACCTGCATTGTGTGGATGGTCGTTCGTTCCGTAGCATCTGCTGCCGGCTGAGTGGCAACAACTGGGGCGACGTCCTTCGGTTGTGGGGTTTTTGGACTTGGGTCGCTGTTGTGCGGGTCGAAAGGCTGGGGAGGAGCTTAAGTGTTAATTTTTATTGATGGTTGCGTTTGATCTGGACCCTATGGACAAACTGTCGGAAGGCAGCGCACATGGCCTGACGTGCTTGAGGTTGAGCAATCTGTATTGTTTAAATGAGGCCATCTTGAACTCATGCAGCTCTCATGTAGACACGGAAGCGTGTTTCGCTGAACCGCGGGCGAAGAGGAAGCTATGCGCTGTTTGCGCGTGGAGGTGTGTTTAATTAGGGGTTGGTTCGTGGTCATGAAACTCCCGGTCGCGCGGTCTTGGGTGTTGTGCATGTCTTGCTAGTCGTTGATATCGTTGCATTCCGCGCTGCACAGTACGGTGAAGACGGGGGATGGGTCTGTCATGAAGTGGTTGATGAGCCCTGTGTGGTAGTGCCTGTACATATGAACGTTCATGGGAATGTCTGAGTCCTGCATCTTTTTCGCAAACCAGGCGCGCAGGTGTTCGGGAGATACATCGACCTCGCGATGGTGTAACAGGTGGCACGCCTGAGGCTGACAATCGACATACACAGTGGGTTTATCTGCGTTTCCTGCG